>JAKSZP010000399.1:0-86458 GCA_022478985.1 Massospora cicadina | reverse complement strand
TTTTTATTTTAACATTCCCAATTGATGCAGGGGAAACATTTCTCTTCAGATCCCTCCCCCAGTGCCCACACTCACCTAAGCAGAACTAGTATGTCTGATCAGGGAAATTTGCACCAAGGTTGCCAAAATGAAGTTGATTGGTACAAAATCGAGTAGAAACAAGCCCAATGATCAGAATCCACACAGTCAAAAAGGGACAAAGATTGATTCACCAGCTGGAATTGCCAACAGATTTGATTCTTCCAACACTGAAATTGTCAAAATTAACCCCCTCTCAAAATCATTGAGAATCATCCCCAACGTGCAGGTAGTAGCATTGGACACCATCAATGAGAGTTTGAAGCTCCCTTCCAGAAAATTGGGTGTTACAGCCAGTGCCACACTTTTGACCAAAAGAATGGCTCAGCGACTGGCATGGGCGGGTTGGGCATCCTGAACCTGTTCCCAACCAATTGGGACTGCCCCTACGTGGGGTGGCCCTGGGGGATTCCCACTGCTCATTGGGCCAGATGCTGTCACACCAACCATCAGAAACGCATTCAAGCCTCAGTTCAGGTGTTCGAGGTTGAACTGACAGTGACTCAGCCTACTGCTGAATTATTTGATGTCAGTTTTCAGTGAGATTATCTTCCCCATTCCCAAATAATTCGCTGGTTAAGTCAAAAAAAGAGTCTCAATCCCTGCTTGTACCCACATCAATCAACCACTATTTAATCAGTTGCATCACACTGAGAAAATTATTGGTCAATTTTTTTCACTTTCCTTTACAATAAAATTTGCCTCCAAAAACTATCAATTTTGATTTTATTTATATCCTTCTGGCTGCATTCCAGATGGTTTTTTTCTGGTTACCTGTCAGTCCTTATACTGGATGGGCTTTACCAGTACTGATGGTCACCAAGGCCCCACCATTGTCAACTGGATTCAACAAGCTGGATACTTATGGCAATTCAATCCTGTTATTACAAACATCCGCTAACAATATGCTGGGATCTTGTGGCCTTACATCCACCATCTCCAAGCAAGAATCCGCCCCCTTGTCTCCCCAGTTAAATTAAACTCACCCATCGGTGACCTTGTAGAAACTATACCTGTGGTACCACCCCCTGCAGCAAGACCACCAGTGTCTGGGGCTGTCTCTATTTGGTTTGTTCTTAGGTTGCTGTTCATTATTGCCCTACACCAACGGTTTATAGTTTCCCAATGCCAGCTTCATACAACATCATATGCGTGGCAATGCCTCTGGCATTCTGGCTTGCTTTTTGGGTGCTTACACATCCTGACTGGCAGGCTGGTCTAAACTTCTTCTGCCGTTTTCATGACATAATCAACCAACCATTGTTTCCAGCCACTTCCGCCATGCTCTTCAAGGTGGGCGTCGCAGTGGTTACCTCTACTAAATGAACATGTAATCAGTAGTCTGCTCCTTGTTGTTTGTTTGGTCACTTTCCAATTTTGTGGGTAGTATCCGCTCTACCTTAAAGAAACTTCTTCAGGCTGGTAGAGCCTCATGGATTAATACTTTTCCCCCTGCTTTTGGCCTGGAAGAAAGTTCACGTGTTTCTTCCCAAGAGATTGTAAACCAGGTTCTTGATGCCCTCATTGAGGTGAAAATGCATTTGGCAATTGCCCTTAGCAACGCTGCTGCATTATCTCATGCCCAACAGGGGGTTGCTTTATTGGACGCTGTGGAAGGGGATGCCCATTGGTGGGTCTGAGGTCTTCTGTGCTCTTCCTCACAAGTTGAGAATCCCACTTCACTGATTGCTGTTGTATTGGCTGCATTGAAACCCCTGGTGTCATGCTCATACCACTTATTCAGATTGCTCTCTTCTATGGCTGAAGCCCCTAGCTTGGCTTCTTTGATCTCTACCTTCCACGAACAGGCTCCCACACTGAACCTCTCTAATGATTTTCTTTAGGCAATCTTTAGATCAGGTTTGGATTTGGTTTCTGCTCACCACGAGGTTTGGTCCACCTAGAAAGAGATGGTAGATCAAATACGTACCGCCGCAACTACTATCAATGCCTCCCCTCGCCATACTTCCCGCCATCTGGGGGGAAATTTTATGATGGGATTAATCAATGACAACGCGGATGCAGTTTTTACCATTGAACCAGTGATAGCTTTGGCTTCCAAGCCCATAACCACTCCTGCATCAGAGTTGACTGATCCTGGTTCACCTATAAATAAATCAGTAAAAGCCCAGATGGAGGAAGCTGGTTCTCAAGCCCTCGTACTTCCCAACTTTACTCCAGAAAAAGCCCCTGACCTTCCACCCCGATTTGCCTGCCATTTCTTCAGTTGCAACAGAAATGCCCGAATCTACCAATAAACAAAACTTCTCTTATTTCTTATTATCTATTAAGATTAGTATCATACCTCACCATGTCTCCTTTGAGGCCCTGTTGATACTGGAGCTGCAGGTATTTTTATGAGAATCAAGTTAGCCCAACAATTGAAACTGGACATGGACGTGGGTCCATCAGTGATGGTGGCTTCTTCAGCCTCCCAGACATCATATATTGTCCGCAAGCCAGTACCTTTTTCAGTGCACCAGTTTAGCTTCTGAGATCAGTTTTCTGCTATACCAAACTTGGTGTTTTTGGTGATCTTAGGAGTTGGATGGTGGCGCCAACAACATGTCAAGATACACATGGAATCTAAAATGTTGTCATTTGTTAATGATCAACTGGAGGTCAAATTCTTCTTAGTCAACACTCTTAAAAAAAACTCAAGGTTGCAGTTCTTACTTCCCTCATCTCGCCTGCTGGACTTCCATCCCATTTTCCCAAAAGTTTAATGCGCTATCAAAATATCTTCAATTCTGAAAGTTGGATTTCTGCCTCCTCATACTAAATCTGATATGGGATTTTGTACAATGGTGCAGTTGGTGAATATCAACTGTCCGTTGTATCCCCATACAGTGGAGGAGGAGGTTGCACTTAACACTTGGTTGGATGATATGCTAAAAAAGGGTGGTTGTTTAAGGAGACATCACTAGTCACGTCTCCCATCATCTTTGCTAAAAAAGCCAATGGCTCCCTCCATCCTTGTGTGGATTATGGACATTTAAACAAAGTAATGGTTCACAATCCCTACCCCCTGCCTCTGGAGCAGACGATCAGCCAGGCAATCACCAAATCTCGTGTGTTCTCTAAACTGGATCTTGTCAATGCCTTCAACCAGATTTGAGTAATGGAAGGGTAAGAATGGTTAACAGCAAACCAGATGAAGCAAGGCATTTTTCAATTCCGCATAATGCCCCCGCTATGTTTTAACAAATAATTGACAGTGTACTGGATGACCTCCAGTTTACTTGCACGGTCACATATATTGACAGCATTCTGGTTCACTCTCTAACTCCCAAACAACATGCTTAATGACTTGGAAGCAGTCATGGCTGCTTTGCACAAGGCGGGCTTGTTCATTAAGCCTTCCAAATGTGAGTTCTATAAGGAGGAAGTTACTTTTCTTGGGAACCTTATACTTAAAAATGACTATGCAATTCCTCCCAATAAGTTGGATGCTATCTGTCAATGGCTAACCCCAACAACCCAGAAACAATTATGGAGATTCTTGGGAACCATTATTTTCTTAAAAAAATTTTCCCCAGCTCTTTCCCAGTTAGCTGCCCCACTCCACCCCCTCACAGACAAGAATGTACCATTTTGCTGGATGCCCAAATGCCAGCAGGCGTTTAAATTGATTAAAGATGTGTTTTTATCCCCTCCTGTCCAGAAACATGCAGATCCTGCCAAGCCATATCGTTGCATGCAATGCCTTCTCAGTGGCAGTGGGGGCAGTGTTGCTCCAAGATCATGATGGCTTGGAACATATGGTCACCCATTTTTCCAAAAGTTTATCTCTACAGAGCAGCCTTGGGCCATCTACGATAAGTAGTTGGCAGCCATTGCATGGGCATTGACTCATTGGAGGTATCTGTTACAGGGTGCTCAACATGAGTTAACTGTTCGCATGGATCACCAGGCTCTCTTGTATTTCCATAAACCCCAAAAATTGGCACATCAGTAAGCATGTACCTATTGGGACTTGTGCATATAATTTCAAATATGAATTTGTAAAAGGTGCACTTAACGTACTTCCCAATTTTCCCAGCTGCAGCCCCACCCACTGTCCCTTGGACCCAGATGAAGTGGACCTCATTACCATAATTCCTATTACTCAAATATTGTCAATTGTTCCCCCTGTCATTTCTTCCGTCGCCCTTGCTCCCAACGCCCTGTTAGTTGCTCAGGTCTTAGCTGGTCAAATGGCCTGCCCTGAGGGTGTAGAGTTATTTGAGCAATTGTCCCTCCAAAATCATATACACTCTCTCTACTCCTTGGTGGAGGGCCTCATCTATTTTAGGTAACGAATTTGGGTTCCCCATCCCTTCAGAACTGTGGCATTTTGCATGCATCATGATCCCCTACGGTTGGCCATCTTGTAAATAAGAAATGCATTGACTTGATCAAGCAGACCTACAATTGGGCGGGTTTAACAAAGGAAGTTCTGGCCTGGATCACAGATTTCAATACTTGTGCTTGGGCTAGGTTAGATCACTCCTGTAGAAACGGGCTTCTACACCCCTTTCAACAGGCGGAGGGTCCATGGACATCAGTGTCCATGGATTTTATTATCAAACTCCCCTGCTCTAACAGGTTTACAGTGGTGATGGTGGTTTTGGATTGTTTACTAAGTTTTCCCTTTTTATTCCTTGCACTTCTGCAATTACATTGGAGGAAACCACTCATCTCTTTGTGCATCATATGTTCTCAATGTTTTGCCTCCCACAGGAGATCATCAGTGACCGTGGCTCACAGTTCATGGTGAAGTTCTGAACTGAACTCCTATCTATTTTAAAAATATCCCCCTGTCGCTCTATGGTGTAGCATCCCTAGTCTGATGGATAGACCGAGCAAGTCAATCAAGTCCTAGGACAGTACCTGCGTTGCTATGCTGCAGCCACACAGGAAATCTGGTCTAACGACCTTCCCCTCACTCAATTCATCTATAACAATGGGACTCATGCTTCCGCGGGATTTTCTTCCTACAAAGCAACGTTGGGTTTTAATCCTTCCTTTTTGGTCAGACCCTGCTTGCAGCCTAAGATCCAAGCTGCCGCGGATCATGCTGAACATATTAGGTCTACTCAATCCTTAATGCGGGAACACCTCACCAAAGCCATTGAAGACTATAAGCGGTTTGCAGATTATAAGCAACTCCCAGGTCATGACATAATGGTGGGCTCCTATGTTATGCTCAATTCGCATCATTTGAGAATGCAAGTGCCCTCCCGTAAGTTTGCAAGTAAGCATTCAGGCCCCCATTTGATAGAGGAAGACTTGGGCAACGGTGTGTTATGGTTAAAACTTCCAGCTCACTGGAAACAGCACCCCATCTTACACGTTTCCCAGTTGTCACCCTTTAAGGGCACGACTCCCACTGATCCTGAGCTGATAATTATCAAAAATTCAGAAGAAGCTGAAGTGGAAAATATTCTAGCATCCCACAAGTCCTGTCAGTCCATTCAATACCTCATGTCCTGGAAAGGGTACCCAGATTACAAGAACAGTTGGTTTAAGGCCTGCGATTACGCCAACTGCATGGAACTGGTCAAAGCGTTTCATGAATCCTACCCCTGACGCTCCCCCCCCCAAAAATCATGACTGTAATGGTGATCAAGTTACCCAAGGCGCACAAAAATGTGGCCCTCATGCAGTTTCCCAGAAGTGGTGCCCTTCCTTTGGAAAAATGAAAGGTTAATGTAAGTCATGGAGAACTCCCCTTGTGTGTCAATTGGGCCATCTTCCCATTTCTGAGTAAGAAGGTTCCAAAGAGGGTGGCTGTACTCCTCGTTACTCAGGGCGACCTCGCCCACATGGTAGACAAGCACTGGGTAACAGCCCTCCCTCTTTGGATCCCTCCCCAGTGCCCACACTCATCTCAGCAGAACTAGTATGTCTGATCAGGGAAATTTGTGCTGAGATTGCCAAAATGAAGTCAATCAGTCTGAAATTGAGTGAAAACAAGCCCAATGATCAGAATCCACATAGTCAAAAAGGGACAAAGATTGATTCATTGGCTGGAATAACTAAAAGTTTCAATTTGGCCAACACTGCAATTGTCAAAATTAACCACCTCATAAAATCATTGAGGATCATCCCCAACGTGCAGGTAGTAGCATTGGACACCATCAACGAGAGTTTGAAGCTCCCTTCTGGAAAATCGGGCATTGCAGCCAATGCCATGCTTTTGGATGAACGAATGGCCCAGTGATTAGGCATGGGCGGGTTGGGCATCCCAAACCTGTTCCCAACCAATTGGGACCGCCCTACATGGGGTGGCCCTGAGGGATTCCCGCTGCTCATCAGGCCAGATGCCATTGCACCAACTATCAGAAATGCAGTTGAGCCTCAGTTCAGGCATTTGAGGTTGAACTGACAGAGACTTGGCCTGCCACCAAATTCTTTGAAGTCAGTTCCCAGTGAGCTTATCTTCCCCATTCCCAAATAATTTGCTGGTTAAATCAAAAAAAGAGTCTCAATCCCTGCTTATTCCCACATCAATTGACCACTAATTAATCAGTTGTATTGCATTAAGAAAATTGTTGGTCAATTTTCTTCACATTCCTTTACAATAAAACTTGCCTCTAAAAACTATCAATTTTGATTTTATTGATATCCTTCTGACCGCATTCCCAACGGCTTTTCTCTGGTGGCCTGTTGGTCCTTATACTGGATGGGCTTTACCAATACTGATAGTCACTATGGCCCCCACCATTGTTAACTGGATTCAGCGAGCTAGATACTTCTGGAAATGCAACCCTGTTATTAAAAACATCCGCCAACAATATAGTGGGATCTTGTGGCCTTACATCCACCATCTCCAAGCAAGAATCTGCCCCCTTGTCTCCCCAGTTAAATTAAACCCACCCATCGGTGACCTTGTAGAAACTATACCTGTGGTACCACCCCCTGAAGCAAGACCACCAGTGTCTGGGAAGTCTCTATTTGGTTTGTTCTTAGGTTGCTGTTCATTATTGCCCTACACCAACGGTTTATTGTTTCCCAATGCGCAGCTCCATACAACGTCATACATGCGGCAATGCCTCTGGCATTCTAGCTTGCTTTTTGGGTGCTTAAACATCCCGACTGGCAGGTTGGGCTAAACTTCTTCTGCCATTTTCATGACAGAGGACTTTGACTTCTTGATAGGTTGAAACACAAATACATGCATACTATGGGCACCTGTTCTCTAACTCCTTCAGGACAGTATATCTTAAGAATTGTCTATTTTAAGATAACAATATTCTTGTTGACCATCATCACCTTCATTTCTCCAATCAGTAGATCCATCTCTTTATTGGTGTACAAAGGCAGATCAGACTCTTCTTCTACTGTTAGGAGTAACCGCTTTGTTCCCTTTGTCTTCAGGGTATAGCTGACAAGGCAAATGGAATGCTTTGGTTTGACTTGTTATACTTACTCGCTAGGCTTCATCTTCTCCTCATCTTGAAACACAAGTGACATCTGGTTTCTTGAGAATAATAAACGAATTCCAGTTAATTTGCCAGATTTTACAAACACAACTAGGGAAAACATTACTATGAAGAAATGGTATTATCGTTATCAAGCAATACATCTAGAGCAGACAAGATAATGCGTCCAAATTGCAAGGGTAAAGCGAAATAGGCTCTTAGTGCATAAGTTGATTTAGACACAGCTGTTCTGAGCTTGGCCTGATGACAAATGTCAGATGCAAACTCTAATCTCATCATGAGCTTGGATGACATAATATTGACTGGAGAGCCAGTATCCAGTACTGCTAATACTTTGACTTTATGTATAATGACGCCCACTTGTTTAATTATCTTGCCAATAGTCATACCCGCAGTAAGAATATCACTTACTGGTTGACTTAATACTCTTAACTTGTCAAGAAGGCAGTACTCCTTGCAAGCCTAAGTGATGCATGGACTTCAATTGTAATCTTTGTAAATGCGACTTACACAAATTATTTCCAATTAGAATACTGTCTAAAATCTGGGTGGACTTTTAAGATTGAGCCAAGTAAGACTGCTCAGTGGTCTTAAACTTCACTTTTTTAGGTCTAAGGTGGGCACAACAACTAATCATGGTGCTCCAATGGCATAGTATCCTGAGATAACCTCTGAACCAGGCTCCCATTCATCAATCACGTTGGTGTGAGGTATGACATAATAAACTGATCCTTAGACCCCCTCTTTAGGATCATTTTTATCCTCTTTTAGCTTAGTATAAGCTCACTAAAGTGTCCGTCTTGTTTAGATAGTCGTGACATTTAGTCTTGGCAAATTTGTGTACTTTTCTTCAATTTAAGTGGTAAGCCTTCTCCAAAGGCTTATCATCGTGACTTTAACAATGTAATCGCCTTTTAAACAGGGCAGCATTTCTGATGGTTCTGATGTCTTAAGTTTAGCTTATTAATGGCTTTATTGTCAGTTAAAGTCTCCTTAATGGCCTTTAGGGTTGGTAGGTTTCATGGCCAAGGTCATGTGCATCAGAGTTGCAGGTGTAATTCTCGCAAACTAAGCAAGATAGTCTTTGCAGTGACTAAATCTAAGGATTTAGTCATTAAAAGCTGTTGTCACTTTAGAATCAAGTTCTCATAGTCCACAATTAGTTCAGACTTCCTCATTCTCACGATGAAAAACTCTTGTTTTATATTATTAATGTACCGTGATCTTCTCACTTTGGAATAAGATCCTTTTTGACTTTGGCCCAAGTGTAATGTTACCAAAGTGTAGCTCCAAGCACCTTCTGTTCTTCTCTGCTAACACTTTAATGTAAATGGCGAGCTTTATGCTTGTTGCTAGCTTTAATCATGCTGTTTAATAGGAATGAATGAATATGATTATTGTACCTCACCAGGAGTGAACTTAGCTTAAAATACAGGCAGAAATTTGGATTTTCTTCAGATTCAATTTGACTAGCAGGTTATAAAATTATTGCTGGTGTATTGTTACAGGTGGTGAGCTCACTTAAATTAGCCAACAGTCTTAGATATAGTATTAGTCTCACATGAATGTTTGTTAAGTCCTGATTCAAGCAATTAAAGTGTTCATTGTGGCTTTCCAGCTTGGTAAAAATTGAGTTTAGGCTTTTTACTGACTCATGTTTTCGCTTTTTAGGATATCCAACTTGTCTTTCACTTGCTTCATGTCCATCTCTCCAGAGCTTTCTTGTGCTGGTGATGATCTGACTCTTCTTAACGCAATAGATATATGAGCTACACAAAGCTATAAATTGGTAAGCATTATGTACATTCTTTAGATTCATATGTTCTTAAAGTTAATCTTATTAGAAAAAAATTCCATGTTATCTTCAAAGAACTCTCCACAATTTCCAGATGGTGACCCCTGTAGTGAGCACCAGTTATTTCTAAGGTGTCCCGCTTGATCAATTGGGGTATGATGAATTAGGTTGAGCCATATGCAATATTTCTTTTTTGTTTGCAGGGTGCAAATAAGGCAAATTAGAGGGTATTTCTTTTTCATACATGGGACTTTTTCTCATATTTTTAAGCATATCACACTGTTTTGAAGCCTTAAAATTACATTACTAGGTTGTTCCTAGGCACAATGGAGCTATCTCAATCTCTTCTGACAACAGCAAGTTTAGGTAAAAATCTTTAGACAATAAATTTTTTTTTTGTAATAGGAGTTATTGGCGCCAGATAAAACAACAATATAAAGAAAGTTGTATAAAAAGCTTTTCTGTTAATATATATAGAAAGTACATATATTGTTTGGAGCCATAGTGCATAAAGTAGGACTTGATTTTAATTAAATCAACCTCTTCTCATACTCAATTGTGTATTTACAGCCTGGGTTTAGGATCAGCAAAGTCCAATTCCTTGGTCCTCTGGGATCTTCTGGGCTTCTTACATAATTATAGTGTGGATCTCAGGCTTGCTTGTGAATTTATGGCTGATGCTCTGAGTTAAAAGCGGCTCTTGCTGTTCTCAGGAGCCTTGTGGTTCATGCAGATTCATGGATAAATCAGTCATCTTAAATAATGGAGTTTAAAAATTAAAATTTCTTCTCATTTTGGTAATATGCACACTTCTCTAAATTCATTTTAATGGGGAAAATTACTTTATGAAAGATAACAAATAAAAAATCTCCATAAGTGGTTGAGTCCAAATGTATAAAAGAGGGTTCCTCTCAGGCGTTATCTCCAAGATTGCATGTACAATCTTATGGACCACTTTTTAGGCTTGCACGTCCTCTGATATCATGGTGACTGGTTTTCAAATTATTTAAGCGGTCAGAGGGTGTATAGCGGCCTCCATAATAAAAAAAATTTGGACTATCTAAAGTTATAAAGGGCTTCTAGAATTTCATAAAATTTTTGATCACCAACCATACTAAATGAGACTCAACCATTGTTCTGACCATCTTTATTGGTAGTATCAAACTTTGTGATATTGATAATTGGGGTTTTGAAGGGATTCTTTCAAAAGTTGAGGAATTAATACCCAGATTTGAGACTTTATCACATCATATCTTAAATAGGCATATTACAATCTTAGTGAAAAAATTTAAGTGGTAGTTTTTCTATATAAACTTGTCAGGTATAGAAGGGTGTAAAATAGCTTACTACGCTAGTCTACTTTTCCACCAATAGGATGTAAAAAGTTTTTTCCAGGTTGCTTGTTTACCAAATATGAGCTTCATTAACTTGTTATTTCATAAATTGCACTTATTATTTCTAAGTATGATGTTAGGACAGGGGAGCCCAAGTTTGAGTTGGAAAAAAGCATAGTGTCTGTTGAACACCTTAGAACAATGCAACTAGCACTGTCAGCTTTAAACTCTCTACCCCTTGAGGTAAGTTTTCTAAGCAGGAGCATGATGGCTGCATTGTGTTCCACGATGCTCAAAAATGCTCTAAAAACAATATGTTAAACAAAATTAGAGTGGCGATGTTTTTATCTGTATAATATAGTGTAGTAAGAAAATTAAGTTAGCCAATGCTCTCAGAAATAAGCATACTGGCCTATATAAAGTGGGTAGGCTTGGCGGAAAGGTTCACTGTTCTTTGAGTACATGATACCTGCGGTTTTTATCTGGCTATAGTATTTTTGGGTTTATGCATGGGATTGAAATTGCAAAATTTTTATGAGAATTTGCGTTATATACTGATGGGGCACGCCATAATTAGCTTTTACCTAATTGAACTATCTAAACTATTTGTGAAATTTTAAATTGAGCTGCGCTCTACTTGTGGTGGTCCAGCATTTGATTAGAACAGAAAATTTAAAAGGGAATATTGGCGAAATATTAAAGGAGAGAGTCAGAATCAGCATATGGAGAATTAATATTCAATGTAAAGTTGAGAATTGTTTATGGAAATCAAATAAAAAATTGTTGGGTCTCAGGGATTTGGGAATGTGCAATGGTATAGGAGAAATTACCTAGAGTAAAAAGTGCTATTTTGGGGTGTAATTATGAAATTCATATGCTTAAGAGTCTAATCCTATCAACATACAAACCACTAGGCAGTGTGGATTGGGAATTATGGTGAGAAAGAGGGTAGAATGCACTGGGAAGACTTGCTTAAAATTTACGCTTCATTTCCCTTAGTGCAAAAAATGTTTTTATGGAAACTGACGGTACAATTATTTAAATTTCAGATCTTTAATATTTAACTACAAAAGTGGTGTAGGAATTTTTATATCATGGCTAGCGCATCTTAAAGGTCTACTCCCTCCATAAGGAGAGTTACATACTTGGATAAACAGTAAAACTTTGTACAGTCTATTAGCAACAGCTTTAAATTTGCCTGTTAAGCATTATAATTTAAGGTAAAATATCATTAATTGTATGGCACCTTAGGCATTATTTATTGTTTATTATGTAGTTCAACATGAAGAAAATGGCAGCGTTATCAGTGTACACTGTGTGTTTTTATGCCTAGAATATAGGTATGGATTTCCAAAGGGAAAGCAATATGGCAAGGAATTTAATATTTAAGTTAGATAATCTATTTATGTGGTTTGTAAGATTTTAGAAATGATTTCCACCAGGAGGTAAGCGTATATTGTAATTTGCTGAGTACTGCACTGGCGTCAAAATCACTTTTATTATAAAAAACTTAACTTTCTTGTTTAAAAATCTTAGATGATAAGATATGCGCACAGGGCAGGAATATTTTCAAAGTTTCACAGTATCGTTGCTCATAGATCATAAATTCCATTGGACGCTTTAAGTCCAGATTCCTAGCCCCTCTGGACTAATTGGGAGCAATTCCCATTCAGGTGTAAGAATGAAACAAGGCCTATTGTTTCTCCCCTTTCACAACTCAAAAACCTTGCTCATGTGGTAGATGAGTAATGGGTTACTGCCATGCCACTTAATGATCCTTCATATCTGTCCCCTTTCCTTCTATAACTTATTGGAAATGATACAAGGGGTTTAGAGGGAGATGGACCAGTCTAGAGTCATTGACAGTAGCCTAGAGCCTATCCTAATCATAGCCTAGTTAAATTCAAAATGCAAGAAATTAATAAATTACTCACCAAAGACCTTATTATCACCAAAAGTCTGATAATATAAATTGGATCATTAGTATGTATTGTGATCAAAATATCATATCATTCAAACCATCCTTAACGTTAGTTTGATAATCTCTTTGATGGAACAGGGTTACAAAAAATTAGTTTCAAAAACTCACTAGTATGAAAAAACCTGTTCAAGATTAGTACTAGCAATTTAGATTATTCTCTGATAAGTAACAAAACCTATCAACATTTTGTATACGTGATCTTAATCTTCTAAAAGCTTCTCCACCAACTTACTACAATCTTTTTGATCTAACCAATTAGGAGCTGCCACAGGGGTCTACGCTCAGGTCAGTTCTTGAGCTCAATTCTATTTTCCCCTCCCCATTACAAAGGCAACAGCTCCTCTCTAGGGTATGTTACCAGTTATTCTATAATTTAACTTCCTTCTTCTTAAAACTAGCTTCTCTCACTATAATTGCTATGACGCTGCAATCAACACCATACTTTAGGTTTGGAAGTTAATTTGGTGATTTATGACGGCATCCACAGAATGCTACCTGTAATAATAACTATATATTCTAGTTTTTTTTGATTTACCATGCGGTGACTAAACTTTTAAAAAAGCATATTTTCCCAACCACTATTCTTTGATCTGTCTGCATGTTGCGCACCACTGAAATCTCTATTTACATTTACAAATCCGCCACCAATTTGTTGCAATCTGTCCAGCATATGCTCCTCTACCATATTAATCTGGTCTATATGTGATGATCATCAGATGTGAAACTCAGAGTTGTCACCCTCTATGCCTCACACACATGGGTTTCCCCAGTACAACCCACAGTTTCACCCATTGCAGGCTTCTGGATTGATCTGTGGCCATTGGTAATAAATTGACCTTTGATACTCCACACATAATCCCTTCAGAATGTCACATTACACAAACTTTAGGTTAACTGAGCCCTTGGCCTTCTGAACTTACACTGGGTACTAACACACCTAGAGTTTATGGGAAGTCTTTTAACAATCAGCTGCCACCATATCATGATAAAACAGCGATTATTTTTGCGTTCTCCGCCCTTCTCTGGAATTTTAGAGGCGTTCTCCTCCCTAGTTACCATGTATAACCACCAATCTTTCCTAGTTCCTTCACCATGTTGAGAAGTACTTTTTTGTAATCCATAACCCTACTTAGTCATTTGATCTGGTAAAACCAGCAGTTGTTCTTTAGAAAATCAAGCAGCACAAACTTCAAGTTACTAAGAGCCCACTCCTCATCCTAGCTACTTATCTCACTCCAAATGCTCTCTCACTCTCAGCTTCCACTAATAAATATTATGAATATTTCACATTTACCATTACTTTCATCTTGGGTTACAAAAGGTTAGTGTACAGGATATCCTGGACACAGGGTCAGTTAACATTTTTTATGGACCCAGGATTTCACAATCCTTTGATTTGTTTACAGATGCGGCCCATCCAATGATGGGGCATACTTTAAACTCATAAATTGTCACACCATATGGTGCTCAGTGCAAATTTTTGTTAGTAACTTGTGCTTCTGCGGCTGCTTCTCTAAAAGTACCTGACTTAATATACCTGTTATTGTTTG
The DNA here is from genome assembly GCA_022478985.1 of Massospora cicadina. NCBI lineage: Eukaryota > Fungi > Entomophthoromycota > Entomophthoromycetes > Entomophthorales > Entomophthoraceae > Massospora > Massospora cicadina. The sequence continues at coordinate 72,293 of JAKSZP010000399.1, read as the reverse complement.
AGTTGATGGCTTCACCAGCATGTGAACATTAAGTTAAAATTCTATCTACTTTACCAACAGTAGGCTCAATGAAGAATTAACCTTAATTTATACACTCCTATCTAGGATCTCCCTTAAGTTCATTATTACCCTCCACTCATCTTTCTATTGAACTTCCAACAGAATTCAATTCCTTTCTCAGCCACTACTAAAATGTTCAACAGGAGTTTGGCTACAAGGCTCCCACCCTACTCTGAGTTTGATTTTGGCATTTCAATTGGTAGTGCACCTAGTCATGATAAAAAACCACTTATACCCATTACTGAGGAGGATAAAGCCCAGAGATAGGGCTGGATGATAGGCTAGATAAGGGCTGAAATTTTAAGAAAACATCCCTCATTTCTTCACCTATCATCTTTTACCAGAGGGTGGATATTTAGCTGCACCCTTGTGTTAATTATGATCATGTGAACAATGTAACAATTATAGACCTAATACCAATCCCCTGGAAAACCTATTGCTTAAGCTATTGCAAAGTCATAGATGTTTTTTACCTGGAAAATGCTTAAATAAAGTGATGGTCAATAAAGTGCATGAGTGACTTACTGTCATCTGTACAAAGCGAGGGATCTTCCAGTACAAAGTAATGACTTTTAGGTTAAAGAACGCACCAAAAACCTTACAGATTCTCATTGATGATGTCTTAGGCAATATCCACGTTTCATGCTCCGTCGCCTCTATTAATGACATACTGATTCATTTTCACACCCATGAGCAACATGCAAAAAATAGAGGCAATAATGGTTGCCCTCCACAAGGATGGTCTATCTGTTAAGCCCTCCAAGTCAATATCTTCTGGGATGAGGCGACATTTTTGGGGAACCTAGTATTGAATGATGGCTATGCGGTTCCATCTATAAGTTGGAGGCTATTCAGTTGTGGACCACCTCAATTACCCAGAAACAACTTTGAAGCTTCCTTGTGATGGTGATATTTTTCAAAAAGTTCTCCAACGCTATTTATCAATTAGCGGCATCCCTCCATTCATTAACCAGCATGAATACCTCCTTCAAGTTTACATCCAGATATCAGAAGGTGTTTTAGTCTATCATAGAGGTCCTCTTCAGCTTCAATTCTCTGGCACATGGAAATGTCCAGGCCCTTTGTTGTGACTTGTGATGCATCTTCAGTTGGTTAAAGTGCTGTACTTATTAAGAGAAAGGTGGAGTTAAGCATCCAGCTACTTATTTTTCCCATAATTTTTAATCAATGAGAAAGCCTAAAAATCTATGATAAGGAGCTGGCAGCCATGTTCTTGGAATTGAATTACTGGTGATAAATCCTTCAGAGGTACATCATGAGATTATAGTGATGATTGACCACAAGTCTCTAACATATTATAGAAAGCCTTAGAAAATTTTTTTACTTCCAAGGCTGAACTTATTGCTACTTATGAAACTTTAAGTTTAGATACAAATTTGTCAAAGGGTCCTTGAATGTTTTTCCAGAAATACTGAATAGAAACTCAGCCATGAATCCTTTCATAGATGATCACCCTGACCTCACAACTGTTGTCCCCTCTTTACAATTCTTGACAAAAGGTCCTCTCTCAGTTTCCTTCTCCAGCCTACCCTCTGATGCACCCCTCCTTGGTCAAGTCCTTACCACGCAGCTGACCTCCCCTGAGGGGATTGGGCTATACGACGACCTAGTAAACAAACTATGGATGCACATACATTATGCTTAAAGGATCTGAAAATATTCTTCTGTGTTAGAGTTTGGGTCCCACCCTCCCTCTGTGACTGGGCGATTCAATAGAATCACTATATCAATAGTGGGTTACCCTGAGTCTAATAAGTGCAAGAATTTTTAATGCACCTTTAACTGGCCAGGATCCCTAAAAAGAAAACTCCTCATGAATCTACCATTGTGTAGTTTGTGTCTACTCTATGACAGACAGATCTGGAAAAAAGGCCTCTTTCATCCATTACAACAGGCTGAAGGGCCCTGAAACTCAGTGTCTATTGACTTCATCATGGAGCTTTCTCCCTTCAAGGGTTATGATGCAATTATTGTGATCATTAATTGCTTTACCAAGGTTTTCCTCTTTATCCCCTGAAACACAACGGTCTTCTCAGAGGACACTGCTGCCGTTTGTGACTTTTCATTATCTATGTTTTTTATCCTCAAAATAGTAAGCGACTGCAGACCTCAATCTACCTTCAGATTCTGCAGTGCTCTTATAGACTTTTTTCCAAATCAAACCATGCTAGTCAACTGATTATTGCCCCAAGTAGAGGTCAAATAAATAGAACTAATAAAATTTGGAACAATACCTCCAATGTTATGCTTCTGCCAGCCATGACACATGGTCATCAGATCTCCTCTTAGCACAGTTTGCATATAACAATTCCCCCTTTGCCTCCACTAGCTTATCTCCCTTTGAGAAATTTAGAATACAGACTCTCTTTCCAGCTTATCACCCATTTTACTTCCACAGTTCTGGCAGCACAGGAACGCCTGAACCACTTATGCAAACCCCAAAAGATAGTGTGGGATTATGTGTCTAAAGCAGTATAGATTATTAATAAGTTTGTGAAGTAAAAGTTCCTGGCGGGGTTCCATTTTTGAGCTTGATAGTGCATTGACCAAGAAGGCTGACAGTCAATTTGAAAAGAATCTAAGAAGCATGGCAAGCATATAATTATTTTTATTTTTAAAGGGTGCCAAGTCACCGCTTAAGTCCCCTCAGCTAGAGCATCCATCCTATGTTAAGTATGGAAAATGGACTTATTGAAGTCAAGTACCAAAACAATATATATAATTAACGATGTTAGTTTATTGTAGTATAGAGTAGGGGATTTTATATGCCAAATATAACAATATAAACCCCAAAATGAAAAAGACAATAAGAATTATAAAGGGGGATATCAATATGGGAGGCTTTAGTCAGGCGATGCATTCTGGATGGTATTATGCCTTTATAGTATAATTTTTGATATGATAAATATGTACTTTAAATGTACAAAGTTGGATGAGACTTGGTATCACTTAGGTCTATTGTTGGGATAAATCTTGATCCTTACCATTTAGCAGGTTCATCTTAATTTATTGCTTCATGTGCCACATTGATTAAAAGTCGCCTGACATTCTGAAATTCCTTCATTTTGATTAGGCAGGATATTACCTCAGGGAATCTTAAGATTGAATTGATCTGACAGAACTTTCCTTGTATCAGTACAAAACTTAGTAACTATTGATTTTTCCATATGATTACCCATAGTAACTTTTTCAACCTTGTTGGGATAGAGGAGTGTTAACCCACTTGTCATTTGCGAAAGAGGCCAGGGTTCATAAAAACCTGGGCAATGGATATAGAAAATTTACTTTAATAGAAAAAAACTTCAACCTAAGGAAAATACTCCTAAGTTGGTGTATCCAAGTAAGGTTGTCACTATCTAGTAGTGGAAAAGAGTGATCTGCCAAAAGATATTAATTAGTAGAAAGCCCAACACTATTTATAGTGTTAGGAGGCTAAAGATGAGATTTAGAGGGAATACATATTAGCAGCCAGTTATTTTTTTTTTAGTACTAGATGGTAGCAGCCAGTTATTAAAAGGAGGGACATAAGGTATTTACTAGGCAATAGATGCCTAGCTTAGCGGAACTATCATCTAAGTTTTATGATATAATAATATTAAGAAAGATAATATAAATAATACTAAGTAAGGATTTGACTGCCAGTATTTTGGGTAATCATCAAGCATATACAAGCCTAGATCTATACCTAATTCGATATTTTGGGGATTCTGAAACATTCTGGTCAAGTCAGTTGATCATTATTTGATTGCAAACTCAGATTGGGCTTATACCCCAAAATTAGAGGTTTAGGTAAAGTTGATTGGGGATTTTCCCTGAAATAATAATTACAATCCAACCTTCAAATTGGGATCAAATCCCACCATCTATTTTTCTCAAATATTCACTTTGGGCCAAAATCCTGACAATGCCCCCTTCTAGACCTTGGTGTAGGGGTGCAAAAATCTGTGTTGGTTTCAGTTTAGATTTTAGTTGAGATTTTGAATTTTGTATTTAAATGGCTGGAAAGTTAAGATCTTATATATCAACCTATTTCAGGTGGTATATCATCATAGGTTAGGATTTGGTTAAAAAATTAGCCAAAATAGGGGAATTAAAAGTAAATATACTGATTGAGAGGATTAAAATTCATTTCCATTTTGCCATTGGCAAAGTCAGGTGGTTTTGTTTTAAAGGCATCATCAACATTCCAGGCCAGTGTTGGTACAGGTCAAGATGGGAATTGGCAAAAGTACTCATTTTGGGTTTCAATTTGGGTGGATTAAAATCCAATGAAATATGACACCAATTCACAGGTAAGACCACATTTTTCTGTATTAAAATGTTTTAATATATTTAAAATGTATTATTGGCTAATATTGCTGCCATTTCACAAGTTTTTAGTTAAAGTGAGTTGGCCATTAGTTGGGGTACTTTTGACATTAGAATCAGTGGCTAGCCTCAACTCAGAGTGGTTAGAAAATTCATAAGTTGAAAGTTGGGTTTTTGGTTTAAAATGGCTGATAATCAACTGAACCAACTGTTTTGGCTTAATTTGGAAATCAACATCAGTATCAAGTGATTGGGTAAATATGTAATTATTCTCAACATTCTTTTTGGCTAGGTCAGTTGGTTCTATCTTAAAGTAATACTGATGACGCTTATTTTGGAGCCATAATAAGCTCTGGTTATAGTTCTCTTCAGCAGCTCAATAACTTATCAAGTATTGTGAAGATGATTCCTAGGCAAATAGTAATATCCAGAACATTTTCCTTCAATTTGGAAGAGCTTCTAAGCAGCATGTTCAGCATAGTCCCTGACTAGTTTTAGCAGCTTATCAGAAAAAGCCTTATTGATGGACCCAATTAACTTTACTGATTTTGCAGATATTGAATTACTAAGATCATCAAGGAGCCATTGGAATAACTCTTTAGTTATGAGAACAACGTCCTCATAAATTTTTATTTTATTCAAAGAGAGGTTATAAATTGCCTCCATATCAGAAGGATACTATTTATGAAGATGATCCATATGGCAGTGCTACCATTCATTTGTTATAAATCACTGAGGACTTAGGGCAACCTAGCAGGGAGCACCAGTTTTTTCAGGACAGAGGGGGCGTTAATGCACTCATCCTTTGAGAAAGAGGCCAGGGTTCCCAATGACCTGGGAGATGGATATAAAAAAGGTTTACTTTGATAAATTAAAGTCTAAAATAAAGGGAAAAATTACTAAGTTGGTGCATCCAAATAAAATGTTGCTAACTAGTAGTGGAAAAGAGTGATCTGCTGCTGGAATTTTTGCTCATATTCCCAGCTGGCTAGACTACCAGGGATTGCTAGGGGATAATTCTCTAATGCGAGGTGAATTGGAAATCAGTGGACCCTGATTTTGGGGTAACTAGGTTCAGAAGATTTTAGGTTATTCGCCTGGTCAAATCTGTCAGGGATTGATCTGGAAAAATGCTTAAGATATCTTTGGGCAGAGTATCTGATGAAATAAGGGCATCTGATAGTTTGTTTTATTATCAGGTGTACCAATTGGGATTGGTTGGGTTTCTTCACTGACTGATTGGAAATTAAGGAGCAAATTGTGAGGTGAGTGATGCCGCCTGCAACTAGCAAATTGATCAGTTGGTTTGCTACATGCCTCAATTGGTAATAAATCCCATTATTTAAGCAGGTCACTTGCAAAATATGGTTGGTTCACTTGGATTGAGAGGAAAGTGCTAGGGACACGTTTTCCAATTCTTTCCATTTTAGGTCTCAAGGATGTCCAATGACAGAATCCTAGCCAGGATGAGGAAGACCATCGCTGCTGAGATGAGGATGGGTGATTCAATGGCAACAGCTGCTGTTCCATTGAGAAGGTGCCAACTAAAGGTTGGGCGCTAAATCCCCCAATATAAATTCCCTAGAATTCACTAATAAAAAAGGAAGAATAAACTTGCCAGATATCACTTTACTTAAGTCTTAGCTTAATAAACTTTATCAGCATCAATTGCTCTATTCTTTCTCAGGGATATTATTGCTGTGTGCAATAATTGGGAGACTCTTTAAGATAAAGATTAAGTATCTGTGTGGGGATCTAGAGAAGAATCTGAATCAAATTGGGGATTGCTGCCAACTGTGTGTCAAATCAGAGAAATTGTAAACAGGGATCTAAGAGTAGATTGAGTTAGGCGTTACAAGGGAACAAATGCCTATTAAAGACATCACAAGTATTTCAAGAGGAAATAATGGCCAAGCGTTGGACCAAAATCTAATACTTCCATTCAACTATGGATAATAGTCGCCATACTATTATTAAACAATTATATCAACTACTATACAACACAGAGAATTGCACAAAAAGCAAACCTGTGCAAGTAATAAATTTATAGGGGTTATTGGCTGAAAATAATCAGATAACCTATAAATTTTTTAAGTGGTTCTCACTACATGGGTGTAGTTGAGTAGAAGAACTTAGAAGTGATGTCATATAAAAATGAGATAAGAAAATTATGGATGGAGTTGGAAACCATTAATCAGAATGCCCTAAACTCATTGTATCATTGAGAACTTACAGCCTTGGAAGAAAGTTTCTCCAAGATGAAGGAAGGGATTGATAATGTCATGAGTTTTGGGAAAGAGTTACTTGGAAAAGTAACGTCATTAAAGAAGAAAGAAGGGGACTTAATTTGAGAATTCTTATTTCTGAAAATGAAGCGTGAAGTGGATCACATTAGTTTATGAGCATTCATCGCTGATATCAAGTGGCTGATTAAACAGGTTGAGGAGTTAAAAGCTCACAAATGCAATTGTGAGCCATATGCAGCGACTGACGCCAAAGTAAGAACTCTCTGTATGATAATTGGGAAGATGATTACCCCAAAAAAATGCCACCCACTTTTACCGTTATTTTGGAGATGATGCCCAAAATCACTCCCCCAAGTGAGCTGAGTAGCTGAACCTATAGAGGTGGCTAGAGAAACCTCAGAGGAATTCAAGGTGACACTGAAATTGCCAGCTTTCCATCAGGATAATACCCCAAATTTTTCCAATTGTTCAATATGACAATGTATGGTTATAGCGATCATCAAAAGGCATTAATGGTGATGAATTGCTGTGACACCAATTTTCAAAACCTAGTGTTGCCCCATCTAGAGGGGGACAGCTGGTCATATGCAGAGGCCAAAGAAGCCATTATGAAGTAATTTGGAAGCCCGATGTGCATGTTGAAGTGCAAACAATATTTTATGGGCATCCAAGTTATATAAAGATGAATCTTTTACAAGCTTTGTTGATCATTTCTACCAGGAATCACAAATCCTGGTTGGAGCGAAGGTGCTGGATGATTTTGATACCAGAATTGCATTACAAGTGGCCTTTGCCCTACCACAATTTGCATCAAATGATGGTTTTTGTGTTCACGATGGAAATTACTACCTCTTAGATGGTAGACAATTTAGAAATTTTGGGAGCAACCTCTGATGCCCCAAACAAAAGTTTAAAATCAAACCAAGTTGTAAAAAATTACTACTTTGGGTTTCTTATTGGTAAACAACCCTAGTAATCTTTTTACTGTACAGATCTAGTTTCCTCTGCACTTCTTCCACATCATATAGTATAATGCATTATTGATCAATAATAGTATGATGACTATTATCTGTAGTTGAGTATGAATTCTGATATCTCAGCCCAACGCTTGGCCAGTATTCCTGATTAAATACTTGTGATGTCATGATCATAGAATTTGTTCCCTCATTCTGTCTAACCCAATCTTCGCTGAGATTTCCTGGTGACAGTCTCTTCAGTCCAACATACAGTCAGCAGCAATCCCTAATTGTGTCTCCTTCTTCTCTAGATCCCCACTTAGATATTTACTCTTTTCTCTAATAGTCTTCCAATTATCACACACAGCAATAATATCCTTGAAAAGAATAGCACTTTGGAAGCTGATGATAGTTTACTTCTTAAACTATATACCAGTTGAAATAACTTAGAACTATATATCTGTAATATGATCTAATTAGCTGTTTTTTATTATAGTGAATCTTAGGGAATTTATAGTGGAGATTCAGTCATCTAACCCTCAGTTGACACCTCTTCAATGAAACGGCAGCCATTGCCATTAAATCACCCATCCTCATCTTGGCAGCAATGGTCTTCCCCATCCTTGCTAAGATTCCATCATTGGACATCCTTGAGACCTAAAACGGAAAGATTCAGAAAACGTGTCCCTAACGTTTTCCTCTCAATCCAAGTGAACCAACCATATTTGGCTAGCGACCTGCTTAGATAATGTGACTTATTACCCATTAAAGCAGTTCACACATTAACCAATTGATTTGCTAGTTGCAGGCGGCATCACTCACCTTGCAACTTGCTATTCACTCCCTAATCAGTCAGTGATGAATCCTGCCTGATCCCAAGCAGTACACCTGATAGTTAATCACTATCAGATGCCCCTATTTTGTCAGCAACTCCGACCAATGAGATCTTAAGTATTTGTCCAGATTGATCCCCGATGTATACAACCAGGTAAATATCCCAAAATTCCCTGAACGTAGTTACTCCAAAACTTGAGCCAACTGATCTCCAATTCACTTCACCTTAAGGAATTTTCCCCTAGTGATTCCTGGTAATCTAGCATGCTGGGAATGTGGGCAAAAATTCCAACACATCCCCTCTCTTGCCTAGATTTCCAGCAAGAAAAGGACCAGGGCATGAGAACACCGCTTTGGACACTTGGTCAAATACTTCATTGGTTCAAGCGGAGTACACTCATCAATAATCAATGCTGCTTAGGACAACCTTTGGCATATGGTGCTCTTCCTCTTCCTCCTCGCTACCATCTTCACAGAGCATGGTCCCCATGATCTACTGTTGTGCTAGGATGATCAATTTACTCATGATGATATTAGTCCCAGGATCTGGGTTTCCCTCTGTCAGGGCATATGACCCACTGTCATATTCAGGATTCTTAGTCTGGCGTCCTTTATTTCCTCGTTTTTTCCTCATCCTGGACAAGAGACTCTTGCCATCAATATTTGTTTCATGGCCCAATTAAGAATACTTATTTTTTTCACCCTTGTTTGAGCTCATAACCTCTTGGCTCAAGTCATTCCTAGTTCTTCTTTTGGAGAGCTTATCCCATTAATTTAGAGATTAATCTCCAAAAATTGGAGCTTAATGGATTGTAGGGTGCATAATGTCAACTTCCATATAACTCTAACATTCCCCCTCTCATCCAGCTCATATGTCAAATTCCAGGTCATGATACCAGCAGCTTCTGAATAGTTTGTCTGATCAAAACCTCTGGCTCTTCCAGCAGATGAGTCAGGATGCACGGCGGAACCTCTTTTATGGTCCTTCCAGGACTCATACGCCTAGTCTGGCGCCATCTGCTAGTCCTTCCATCAAATTACTGTAAACGGTAATTAGTCCTTCCAAACCCAGGCTTACAATCATTTTGAACAACTCTCAGCCAATTCTTCCTCTGCCGTCTTTTCCAGAGTTGGATTTCAAAACTCTCCTAAATTTGGCTCCTTTCACTGCTGCACTGTCCATCATTGTAGATGTTCCAGAGATTATGCCATTTGCTCTTGATCTCTCGTTTTTTCTGGGTCAGACCTGCTTCCTGTGTTCCTCTTCTGAGTTAGACAATATTACAAACCCGCTGTTCTGGCTACCAAGCTCACCATTGGTAACTGTATTCACTTTGAGCTCCCCTATGCTGAACTCCAGGCCCAAGTCACTGAGGCTTTGTACCTAGTGCTGAATCCTTTTGATCTTGATAACATCCTGGACTGGGATACCGCCGCTTATGCTCTTCGCTTTGCTGGCCAAGTTCTTTGAAGTTGGTCCACAAAGCTTCCAGCCTCGCCCAGGTTTCACCATTTGTTCAGCTTCAGCTTCTGAGAAGCCCATAGTCATCGCTTGCAGGATGCCATTTGCTACCTGCATGACACCTCTTCGCTGGCGCTTCCCATTGGTATCTTCTGTTGATGGCATTAATAGGGAGAATAATTTGACAACCCCCATCAAGCATCCCTTGTTCATTGCCAGCCCATATGTTCAGTGTTCTTGATGAAGCCCGTCATCAAGCGTTCAAGACTAATCTTCTGGCTCTGGTACTGTATTGGGATTACTCAGGGTTTATTTTCCAGTTGCCTCTTCTTATACTGTTGCTTTCCTCCCCGCTCTGGGGTTTCATGATTGGCTTCATCTGTCATCTCAATTTCCCTTCCCCTAGTCGCTTTCTCAAAAAGGCTCTGCGTCCACTCAAAATTGTGGTTTCATGTAGGTCTAGCCCTTGCTAGAATCCAATCTCACATTGATTTCAACGGGCTGTTCATTTCTACTGCGATCCATCCTCCCTCCCCCAAGAGGTGACATAGGCAGAATCATCCCCGTATTGAGGACAATTAATAAAATACAAATTATAAGGTTATATCAGTTTTTTCTCTATATGTTTTATAATCTTCTTTTTCCCCCAATATCTTTTATCAATTTTTTTTTATTTTTATTCTTCTTTTTTCCATTAGACTTGACCTTGTTTCAGTTCAGCGGTCCATCTTTTTATTTTTCCACCAAACTGGGTCCTGTGTACTTAACCTGCCAGTTATCTATGGTTCAAAGGCTTTTTTGGACTTAACCATCTAGATTGGTTCAGAGGTCCTTTTTTCAGACTTGACCTAATCATTAGGACATGACCAACTTAATGATTCATTGGTCCTTCAGAAACTCTTTTATTTTTTTCATTGATCCATTGCTTTAGATACTTAGCGTGGACTCAATTCACAACTCTCCCATCCAATAGATTCTTGATGGAATAGGCATCATTCACCGTCTTGGCAATCACTTCAGATGGACCTGACCACAACGCATTTAGTTTGTTTCTTCTTCTGAAACCATTTGTATTGCAATAGCTATTCTTTCCCCTATTCAATATTCTGCTAAGGCCAGTTAATTATTATCATCCATCAATTTCACTCATATCCTTTTCATCAAAGTTGTATCAAATACTTGCAATTGCATATTAATTAAAATATCCATCAGTCAGTTCAAGTACTTCTCAGCACTCATCCCCGACATAGGTTCCACCACCAAATATAAAATTGGTGGCAACGCGGCCTTTCTTCCATATAACAACTTAAATGGCTTCTTCATCGCCGTATGATGACTAATATTGTAGACAAACTTCATTGAACTAAGGTACATTCTCCATGCAGAAGTTCTCCCTGCAACCAGCTTCCTCAGCATCATGGCCAGCATTCTATTCACCCTTTCTACCAGTCCATTCATCTCTGGCTGGTAAGGTACTGACACAACTTCTCTGATCCCCAGTATCTCATTCAATCTCAGGATCACATGAGATGTGAAGTTGGTCCCATTATCGCTAAGCAGGACCTGTGGACATCCATGTCAATACACTACTTGATCCAGGATGAACCTCACGGTACTGGTAGCATCTACTTTTTTAGGGCCTTCATCTTGACCCATCTCATCAGATTGTCGATGGCAACTATAATGTACTTGACTCCCCCTGTGCTCATTGTCAGCGGTCCCATCATGTGGATGGTCGCCATGTGCCAGGAAAATCCAGGGTGGACCAGTCAGTATCCAGTTGTATTCTTATGTGGTTTGTGCAGCTGGCACTCCACGCAACAAGCTAGATAATCTGTGACATCATAGTTGATGGATTCCCAGTAGTAGTACTGGTGAATATGACTGGTTGTTTTCCTCAGGCCTTCATGCCTGACAACCTTGTGAGCTGTTTGCATGATAGCTGCTCTTTCTGACAGCTTTGGGAATAATAACTGCTTCCCATTGATCATCTTAAATACTTGTCCACCCATAGTCTCATTTTTTTCCATCACTTTTCAAAGTGCATCTTGGATTTCTAAGGGCTTGTCCCCGATTTTTCCATCAACCATTCTCTGGAATAGCTCATCCACCTGCGGGTATACCATCTGAACCATTGGTAACCACAATAAGCCATCCGCGTTATGGTGAGAAGCCCCCATATGGTGGACAATCTCACAATCATAAGCCTGGAGCTTAAGTGCCCATTGGGCCAGTCGTCCTTCTGGCTCTCTTAAATTGTGCAGCCAATGCAACAAAGAGTGGTCTATCACCACTTTAAAGTGCGTTCCATGGATGTACACCCAAAATTGCTTACGTGTATAAATGACTAAAAGGCATTCACGCTCAGTCACAGTGTAGTTCCTCTCAATGGCTGAGAGTGTCCAGCTCACATATGCCACTAGATGTTTTTCCCCAAGTTCATCTACTTGGCTTAATATGGCGTCAATTGCTGTCAACAAAGCATCAGTTTGAATAATAAACTCTATTAATCAAAATTCAGATATTTCAGAATTGGAGAATCTATTAAATACTGGCGTAGCTCATCAAAGGAGTCCTGGGCCTCTTAACTCCATACAAATCCTTTTTTAGATCCTTTAATAAATGAAATAAAGTCTTGGCTATTTGAGCGAAGTCCCATATGAATCTTTGATAGTATCTGACCATTCCAAGGAATACTTGGATGTCTTGGACAAACTTCAGCACAGCCATCCATTCTATGGCTTCTATCTTCTGGGTTTGCGGCTGCAATCCACTGGAGTTGATTATAAATACCAGATATTCCAACTCTTGCTTAAAGAAGTGGCACTTCCTTGGCTTAATTTTCAGGTTAGCTGTGGACAGTCACTTGAATACTTCTTCCAAGTGGTGTAGGTGATCAGTAAACGTCCTACTGAACATGTTTATATTGTCCAGGTATACCAGGACACACGACAAATTCAAGTCGCTCAGTATTGCGTCCATAGTCCTCTGAAACGTTGCAGGCGCATTACATAGACCTTGGGGCATCTTCATCGGTTGGTATTGCCCCTGCATGGTAATAATTGTGCATTTTTCCTGGTCTTCCTTTGGCAAGTCGATCTGCCAATATCCTGAGATCAGATCCATTGCAGAGAAATACTTCGCTTATCCCAATCAATCTAGCACATTATTGATCCTTGGTAGGGGATATAAATCCTTCTTCATAATTTTATTCAGCTTCTGGTAGTCAATCACCACCCAGTTGGAGCCATCCTTTTTCTTCACATCAGAATAAGACTTGCCCAGTGACTTGATGATGGAACTAGAAGCCCATGCTTCACTAGTTTGCTGATTTCATCCTCCACTGCCACTTTGGCAGCTTTTGATCATCAGATCAGTCTCATCCTGATCAGCAGATTTTCCCCAGTGTCAGCCTTGTGGATCACATCTTGTGCGCATCCCAAATTGTGGTCATCCTGAGTGAACACTTTTCTGATACTTTTCAAATAGTTTAAGAACTTCCTCTTGCTGGTCTTCTGACAGATCAGTGAGCAGCTCTCAATCAACAAATATGTTGATACTTTCAGTTACCCCGGCTGATAATTTCATTTCATTGAGAGTGGAATTTCCTCCATTCAGCCATTGGGATTTCTCATCGCTTCCTAGGTCTGAAACTCAAAGACCATAAAATCGATATTTTTTATATTTTATATGTTTTACATATCATATATATTTTTTTGTATTTTTCTGTTGCAATGGGACTTGCAACCTACAAAAAGGTTCAGGGGTCCTTCTTTTTCCCTTCATTCAAACTGGGTCCTAGGTACTTAAAACCTACCAGTTATCATGGTTCAAAATCTTATCCTCTTAAGATTTAACCAACCATTTGGTCAATGATTCTCTTCTGGGACTAGACCAAAATCTCAGTACATAACCATTATATGGTTCAGAGGTCCGCTGGGAGCATTGCAACTATTTTATCTTAGGCTCAATCCTTTTGATTAGGATTGACCTTCACTATATGACCAGCAGCGCTGTCTCTTCACATATAGGCTACTCTTGCCAACTTTGGCAATACTATTAATTATTAGGCCTTTAATACCGACTGGTCATTTGTTTAACAGCTTAATTTCATCTCTTATTATGGCAACTGATGCTTTGGATCCTTGTATCTCATTAGCCAACAGTTCCGTCCTATTGTTCAGATCATTTTTCTCCTAAAAACGATTTTTGGCACTCATTGCCATCTTTTAATTACACAGGTCGTTCTGGCCTCATTAGCTTCATCCAATTTCTCCTGAATTGATGAACTCGTCTCCAGTAACTTCTGATAATTGGTTGAGTGTTATTGAGTCACAATAATTTTCTCCACTATCTTGGATCAATCATAATCTGTTTTGACTTCATCTCTCCATTGATATAGCAATCCAATTCTCCAGATTGATTGCTTCCTATTTCATCCAATGCCTCATCTAAAAACTCACTCCTCAGGTCTATTTAAAGCGGATCCAATTCTAACCTGAGTTGATCCTGCTGATCCTCAGGACTACTTCCCGTGGACCCAATTTCAACCCAAGTTGGCCCTGCTGATTCTTGGGACTATTTCCAGCGGGCAAAATTCTAATCCAAGTTGGCCCTGCTGATACTCTTCATCTCAAGTAGATGTCTGGTGGAACTGGTTTCCTTGCAGCACTAGATAGTTCCATATCTAGGCTGCAAGTCCTTTTCCCTGATATTGAGTATCTTCCGTTTGCTTCACTCAGAGCTCCACTTCTGAGCTGGGTGAGCGCCAATGAACGTGATCCACTTCACGTTCTATCTTCTTTACTTCCTTCAGTAACTTATTTCCAAAATTGGAAGCATCTTCATAAGACATCATGTTCTAAGTTCTTCAACTCAACTACACCCCTGTAGTGAGCACCTACATGTAAAAATTTACTACTTTAGGTTTCTTATCAGTAAACAAACCTAGAAATCTTTTTACTGCGCAGCTTCAGTTTCCTCATGCTCTTCGTCCACGTTGTATAGTATAACAGATTATTGATTGATAATGGTAAGATGACTATTATCCATAGTTGAGTATGAATTCTGATATCTCAGCACAACGCTCAGCCAGTATTCCTGATTGAATACTTGTGATGTGTAAAAATTTACTCTTGGTTGATTATCAGTTGTCAACCCAGTAACCTTTCTACTGCACAGGTTTGATTTCCTCATGTACTTTGCAATGTATAGATTGTATTATCCAATAATAGTATGGATACTATTATCCATAGTTGAGTTTGAACTATTATTAGGCCCAACGCTTGGGACGGTACTTCTGATTAAGTACTCAATAAATTGTACTCATAAGGATTTGTTCCCTATATTACTTTCCACCTGATATTCATTCAGATACCCTAGTGACAGTCTCTTTTGGCCCAACACACAGTCGGCAGCTATCCCTGATTGTGGTTCCCTTTGTCTCTAGATCCCCGCTTGGATCTCTACTATTCTCTGAGAATCTTCCAATTATTGCCTTCTGCAATAATATCCTTAAGATGTAATGTCACAATGAAAGCTGATAGTCTAATTATACACCAAATTGACAATATTACTAATACTGATAATACTAATAATAGTTTTTTTACTAAATGATGGTTTTCTTATTATAATAAATCCTGGGGAATTATATAGTAGGGGATTTGACCATCTAACCCTTGGTTGACACCTCTTCGATGAAATGGCAGCTGTTGCCATTGAATCACCCTTCCTCATCTTAGCAGCGATGGTCTTCCCCATCCTGGCTAGGATTTCAACATTGGACATCCTTGAGACCTCAATTGAAAAAGAGTTAGAAAACGTATCCCTAACATTTTCCTCTCGATCTAAGCAAACCAACCATAATTGGCTAGCAACCTGCTTAGGCAATGGGACTTATTACCCATTATGGCAGGTCACTTCACCAACTGATCAATTCGCTAGTTGCAGGTGACATCACTCGCCTCACAACTCACTATTCATTCCCAATCAATCGGTGATGAAACCTGACTGATCCCAAGCAGTACACCTAATAGTTTAATCACTATCAGATGTCCCTATTTTGTTGTCCAGAATACCAGATGAGATATTAGGTATTCATTTGGAGTGATCCCTGACGGATACACCAGGTGAATATCCCAAACTATCCCAAACGTAGTTCCTTTAAAACTTGGGCCAACCGATTTCTGATTTACTTCGCCTTAGGGAATTTTCCCCTAGCAACATCAGGTAATCTAGCAGGCTGGGAATATGGGCAAAAATTCCAGCACATCCCCCTATTGCCTAGATTTCCAGTGAGAAAAGGACCGGGGCATGAGAACACTGCTTCAGAAACCTGGTCAAATACTTTATTGTTTCAAGTGGAGTACATTCATCAATACTCAATGCTGCTCAGGATGACTTTCAGCATACGGCGTTCTTCCTCCTCCTCCTCACTACCACCTTCTCAGAGCGCGGTCCCCATGACCTTCTGTCATGCCAGGCTGATCGATTTGCTCATGATGATATTAGTCCTAGGATCCAGTTTCCCCATGTCAGGGTATATGACCCGCTGTCATATTCAGGATTCTCAGTCCAGCGTCTTTGAATTCCTGATTCTCTCCTCATCCTAGACAGGAGACTCTTGCTGACAATGTTTGTTTCGCAGCTTGATTAAGAATACTTATTTCTATTCACCCTCATTAATTTGCTCATAACCTCTTGGCTGTAAGTCATTCTTAATTTTCCCTTGGAAAGCTTATCTCATTAATTTTGAGATTAATTTCCCCAAAAATTGGAGCCTAATGGATTATAGAGTGCATAATGTCAGCTTCTATATAAGTCTGACATTCCCCCTCTAGTCCAGCTCATATTTCAAATTCAGAATCTTGCTACTAGCAGCTTCTTAACAGTCTGTCAGATCCAGACCTCCGTCTCTTCCAGCAGATGAGTCAGGATGCTCGACAGAACCTCTTCTATGGTCCCTCCAGGACTCAAAAACCTAGTCTGGTGCAAGCGGCTAGTCCTTCCATCGAATTACTGGAAACAGTAACTAATCCCTCCAAAACCAGGCTGCCCATCATTTCAAACAACTCTAAGCTGAATCTTCCTTTACTGTCAATTCCTGAGTTGGACTTCAAAACCCTCCTGGATTAGCTCCTTTTGCTGATGCTCCAAACATCATCATTGATGCTCCAGAGTTCATGCCAGTCACTCTGGATCATTTGTTCTTGGCTGGATCAGACTTGCTCTCTGAGTTCCTCTTCTGACTCGGTCAATTCTACAAACCCGCTGTTCTGGTTTCTGAGCTCTCAATTAGGAACAACATACACTTTGAGCTCCCCTACACTGAACTCTGGGCCCAAGTCATTGAGGCTTTGACAATAGCACTGAATCCCCTATGATCTGGACAACCTTCTGGATTGGGATTTTGCTGCTTATGATCTTCACTTTGCTGGCCAAGTTCTTCAAAGTTCATTGACAAAGCTTCCAGCCTTGCCTAGCTTCTACTGATCATTCAACTTTAGCTTCCGTGAAGACAGTAGTCATCATTTTCAGGATGCAATCTGCTCTCTGCATAACTACCTCTTCTCTGGAGCTTCCCATTGCTATCTTCTGTTGATTGCGTTAATTGAGGGCATTAATCAACAACCCCCATCGAGTATACCTTCTTTGCTGCCAGCTCACATGTCTGGTTTCCTCAATGAAGCCTGTCAGCAGGCGCTCAGGACTAATCTTCCAGCTCCGGTGCCTTATCAGGATTACTCAGGGTTATTTGCCAATTTCCTCTTTCAACACTTCAATAACCCTTCCCCTAGTCACGTTTTCTCAGGGCTCAGCATCCGCTCAATGAATGTGGTTTAATGTAGATCTCGCCCTCGCAAGTGTCCAATCACATATCAATTTTGATGGTCTGTTTCTTCCTACCGCGATCCATCCTCCCTCCCCCAAGAGGCGACATAGGCGGAATCATCCCTGTACTGAGGATAATCAATAAAAATAAAATTATAAAGATATATCAGCTTTTTTATCTATGCACTTTAAAATCTTTTTTTTCAATATATTTTATCAATTTTTTATCTTTATTCCTCTTTTTTTCTATGGAACTTGACCTTGTTTTGGTTCAGAGGTCCATCTTTTCCCCCAAACTGGGTCCTGGGTACCTAAACCTACCAGTTTTCCATGGTTCAGAGGGCCTTTTTTCAGACTTGACCATCTAGATTAGTTCAGAGGTCCTTTTTTTGGACTTGACCTATTCATCAGGACATGACCAACTCAATGGTTCATCAGTCCTTTGGGAACTCTTTTTTTCTACAATCCAACGCTTTAGATACTTAGTGTGGACTCAATTTACTACTCTTCCATCAAAGAGATTCTTGATGGAGTAAGCATCAGTCGCCGTCTTGGCAATTACTTCAAACGGACCTGATCACAATGCATCCAATTTGTTTCTTCATCCAAAACCATGCGTATCATAATAGGCGACTTTTTCCCCTATTTTGATAATCTTCTAATGCCAGTCAGCTCTTTATTATCCGTCGATTTCGCTCATATCCTTTTCTTCAAGTTTGTATCAAATGCTTGTGATTGCATATTGATAAGGATACTCATCAATTGGTTCAAGTATCGTTTGGTACTCAACCCCAACATAGGCTCTAATACCAAATATAATATCAGTGGCAACGCGGCCTTCCTACCATATAGTAATTAAAATGGCATCTTTCTTGTCACTGTATGATGACTAATGCTGTAGGAGAACGTCACCAAACTCAGGTACATTCCCCTTGCGGAAGTTCTCCCTGTGACTAGCTTCCTCAGCGTCATGGCCAGCATCCCATTGACCTGTTCTACTATTCCGTTTGTCTCCAGCCAGTATGGTACTGACATGACTCCTCAGATCCCCATTATTTCATTTAGCTTCTGGATCACATGAGATGTGAAGTTGGTCCCATTGTCACCCAGTAGGACTTGCGGACACCCATGCCGGTAAAAACTTGATCCAGGATGAATCTTGCAGTACTGTTAGCATCAACTCTAGTTAGGGCTTTTGTTTTGACCCATCTCATCAGATGGTCAATGGCTACTATGAAGTACCTGACTCCTCCTGTGCTCATCGCCAGCAGTCCCATCACAACAATGGACACTGTGTGCCATGCAAATACAGGTTGGACCAGTCTGTATCCAGTTGTATTCTTGTGTGGTTTATGCAGCTGGCATTCCACACAACAAGCCAGATGATCTGTGACATCATAGTTGATCGAGACCCAGTAATAATAATGGCAAATATGGTCAGTTGTTTTTCTTAGGCCTCCATGCCTGACAACCTTGTAAGCTGCTTGTACTATTGCTGCTTTTTCCAATGGTTTTGGGAATGATAGCCGCTTCCCATTGATTGTCTTTAATACTTGTTTATCCATAGTCTTGATGTTTTCCATCACTTTTTTTAGCACATATCAGATTTCTTGAGGCTCATCCTTGATTTTTCCTTTGACCATTCTATGGAATAGCTCATCTACCTGCGGGTATACCATCTGGACCATTGGTAACCACAATAAGCCATTCACGTTCTGGTGAGAAGCCCCCGCTCAGTGGACTATCTCATAATCATAAGCCTGAAGCTTAAGTACCCATTGGGCCAGTCGTCCTTCCAGTTCCCTTAGATTGTGCAGCCAACGCAGTGAAGAGTGGTCCATCACCACCTAAAAGTGCGTTCCATGGATGTACACCCAAAATTGCTTACAGGCATAAATGTCCACAAGGCATTCACGCTCAGTCATGGTGTAGTTACTATCAGCAGCTGAGAGTTTCTGGCTCACATATGCCACCGGATGCTCATCCCCAAGTTCATCTACTTGGCTCAGTACTGCGCCAGATCGCCATCAACAAAGCATCAGTTTAAATGATAAACTCCCAATCAGAATTCAGATATTTAAGAATCAGAAAATTTATCAAATTACTAGCGTAACTTAATAAAGGAGTCGTGGGCCTCTTCATTCCATATGAATCCTTTTTTTGGATCCTTTAATAAATGAAATAAAGCCCTGGCTATTTGGGTGAAGTCCCAAATAAGTATTCTGTAGTATCTGACCATCCCAAGGAATACTTGGATGTATTGGACATTCTTCAGCACAGCCATGCACTCTATAACTGCTATCTTCTGGGTTTGTGGCTGCAATCCATTTGCATTGATCACAAATCCCAAGTACTCCAACTCTTTCTTAAAGAAGTGGCACTTCCTTGGCTTGATCTTCAGGTTAGCCGAGGACAGTCTCTTAAAAACTTCTTCCAAGTGATGGAGGTGATTAGTAAACGTTCTACTGAACACATTGATATCATCCAGATATACCAGGACGCACAACAACTTCAAGTCGCACAATATCGCGTCCATGGCCCTCTGGAACGTTGTGGGTGCATTGCAAAGACCCTGGGGCATCCTCATCGGCTGATATAAACCCTGCATGGTAATAATTGCACATTTTTCTTTGTCTTCTTCTGGAAAGTCGATCTGCCAGTATCCTGAGATTAGGTCCATCATGGAAAAATAATTCACTTCACCTAATCAATCCAGCGCATTGTTGATCCTCAGTAGGGGATATGAATCCTTCTTCATAATTTTGTTCAGCCTCTGGTAGTCAAATACCACCCGGTTCAATCCATCTTTCTTCTTCACAATCAGAATTGGACTCTCCCAAGGACTTGATGATGGAACTAGAAGCCCATGCTTCACTAGTTTGCTGATTTCATCATCCACTACCGCTTCAGTGGCTTTCAATCTTTGGATCAGTCTCATCCTTATTGGTAGATTTTCCTCGATGTCAACCTTGTGAATTACGTCTTGTGTGCATACCAAATTGTAGTTGTCCTGACTGAACACTTCCCAATATTTCTCAAATAATTCAAGAACCCCCTCCTTCTGCCCTTCTGGCAGATCAGCGAGCTGCTCCCAATCAACCAATAGGTTGATGCTTTCAGCCACCCCAGAAAGTAATCCCATTTCATTGAGAGACCCAAAATCAGGAAATTGTCCCAATTCTGCCATTGGGATTAAATGAATAAACGTGATGATTTGATTCCTCTTGATCTTCATCGGTTTTTTGCTCAAATTTTCCAGGAGAACTAGTGTTTCTCCATGGCCCAGCATTATTATCCCAGGAGCCACCAATGGCTCCACTTGAACTTCTTCCAGGGGCTTCTGACCTCTCCATACAACAGCTCCAGAATCTCTAAAGTCAACCCTGTGTTGACTATTATCTGTGATCCAGCCAGTATGGTCCTTTCCTTCTTTATCCTTAATAAAAATCCCCAGTTTCCTAGGATTTCCGCCAGAATCTCTCGTCACTTCCTACCAGCTAATTGGTATTGAATTGGTACAATGCTGTCATTGTATATCAGATTAATGAAGTCGTTTCTCCAATTCAGTGGAACTTCACCGTCCTTCTGGTATACCAATGGTAACGTCTGACCCAGAATGGTTAATGTACTATCCTCGAAGTTACATCTAACTTCAAACTTTTGCAGAAAATCCATTCCAATCAGGATCGTAGTTTTGGTTAGCCAAAACTATTGCTGACATGGATACCACCAATGACCCAAATTGCAGTGGCAGCGCACTATATGCTCCGCAGGAAATTGTGGTGTTTGGCCCAGTTGTTCCATATTCTTTCTTGTGTTCAAAGTTCAGGGAGATCTTCATCCACTTCACCATCTTGGTTGACACAATATTAATGGGCACTCCACTGTCAACAATCGCCCTCACCCTTACTTGATTCACCTGAATATCTATATACATACACTGGAGTATTGTAATATAGTTTTTTCTGAGTGAATAGCAGCGTTATTAGCTGTATCTAGGGTATGAATAATCTGCGCCGTTAATTCAGGAACTGATTCCTTTATTGTGCCAAGGAATCGACAGGTTGGCCTCATCTAAATGAACGTCTGCTAACTCATCAGGATTCTCAGCGGTCCAAATCTTCTCTGCCAGTTGTTGGGCATATGGCCGGGCAACTTTTTGAATTATCTTGGGGTCAATCTTCTTCACCCCAAATCTGGTCACAGCATTTATATCCATGTTGACCACTTGGTATAGCTGATCCTGCTCATCGTCTACAAACAGATCACTAATGTCTATCTCTTCATTCATGATATCAGGAGGAACAAATTTCTCTGCTGCTCTAGACTGTTCCTTATCTAGGAGGTGGGCCCTTTTCCCAAATCTTTAGCATCTTCTGTTTCCTTGGCCTGGACCAAATTAATTTGATCATTTGGCTTTTTGCAGTGTGCGTCAAAATGTCCTTTTCTGCCACACTGAAAGCAGACCTTCTCTTTCTTGCTTAACCATCTGAATTCCTTAGACTTATTTCCCGGCAAAGTTTGGTTGATAGCCTCTTTTGCTTCTTTGCTTCCCTTTGTGGGATTCGGATTTTGGACCAGATTAGACTTGAAGCTTCTATTTGGGGAATCAAACGTTGCTCCCAAAATCTTCAGGTTGTCTACCATTTGTGAGGTAGTTATCTCCATTGTGAATACAAAATACATCATTTGATATAAGTTGTGATAGGGCTGAAGGGCCTCTTGCAAAGCGATTCTTGCATCAAAGTCATCTAACACTTTAGCTCCTGCCAGGATCTGTGACTCCTGGTAAAATCAATCCACGAAGCTAGCAAGAGACTCATCTTCATGGAATTGTATTCCCA
This sequence comes from Massospora cicadina, assembly GCA_022478985.1. Classification (NCBI taxonomy): domain Eukaryota; kingdom Fungi; phylum Entomophthoromycota; class Entomophthoromycetes; order Entomophthorales; family Entomophthoraceae; genus Massospora; species Massospora cicadina. Next base: position 49,732 of record JAKSZP010000399.1, on the reverse strand, counting down.
TAAATTCTTGCTTGCGTTTTGACATGTGGTTGGACTCCCAAACTCCTTCAAAATGGCCGCCTTAGCCTCAGCATATTACCAGCTGTCCCCCTCCAAGTGGGGTAACACTAGGTTCTGGCAGTTGGTGTCCAAGCAGTTCATGACTGTCAACGCCTTTCGACAATCCCCATATTCAATCATAGTCATGTCAAACAGTTGGAAAAACGCTGGGGCGTTATCCTGATGGAATGTTAGCAATTTTGGTGTTGCTCTAAATTCCTCTGAGTCATTTTGGGCCAATTCTCTCAGTTTGGATAATCATCTAACTTGTGGAGTGACTTAAGGCGTCATCTCCAAAATGTAATTAAAGGCGGGCAGCATATTTCTCAGGGTATTCATCTTCCTAAGTATCATGTGAGGACTTCTCTCTTAATCATCACTGGCCATATCAGGCTCACATGCACATCTTTGGGCTTTCAAGTCCTCTACTTCTTTTATCAAATTCTTGATATCTGCACTAAAAATTCTTAAACAAATGTGATCCACTTTTCACTCTATTTTTAGAAATAGGACCCTTCGAATGAGGTCTCCTTATTTCTTTAACAAGTTTACTTTGCCGAGTAACTCATTCCCAAAGTTGGCTACATTTTCTACTCCTTCCTCCACCTTGGTGACTCGCTCTTCCAAGGCTGCAAATTCTCAATGGTACGTTAAATTAAAGGCATTCTGATTCACTGTGGCGATCTCAGTCCACAACTTGCACATATCTTCTTTATATGACATTATTAATAGATTCTTTACTCAACTACCCCCATAGTGAGCACCAACTTGTAAAAATTTACTCTTGGTTGAGTATTGGTCGTCAACTCAGTAACCTTTCTACTGAACAGGTTTGATTTCCTCGTGAACTTTGCATTGTATAAAATGTATTATCTGATAATAGTATGGAGACTTATCCATAATTGAGATTGAACTATTATTAGGCCCAAAGCTTTGGCCGGTACTTCCAATTAAATACTCAATAAATCATACTCATAGGGATTTGTTCCCTATATTCCTGTCCACCCAATATTTATCCAGATACCCTGGTGACAGTCTCTTTCAGCCCAACATACAGTCAGCAGCTATCCCTGATTGTGGTTCCCTTCATCTCTAGATCCCCGCTCAGATCTTTACTCTTCTCTCTGAGAGTCTTCCAAACATTGCCTTCTGCAATAATATCCTTGAGATGGAATGTCACAATGAAAGCTGATAGTCTAACTATACACCGAATTGACTATATTACTATTACTAATAATAGTAATAATAATGTTTTACTAAATGATGGTTTTTTTATTATAGTAAATCCTAGGTAATTATATAGTAGGGGATTTTAGCCGTCTAACCCTTGGTTGACACCTCTTTGATAAAATGGCAGCCGTTGCTGTTGAATCACCCTTCCTCATCTTGGCAGCGATGGTCTTCCCCATCCTGACTAGGATTTTGTTGTTGGACATCCTCAAGACCTCAAATGGAAAGAGTCAGAAAACGTGTCACTAACGTTTTCCTCTTGATCTAAGCAAATCAACCATAATTGGCTAGCGACCTGCTTAGGTAATGAGACTTATTACCCATTATGGCAGGTCACTTCACCAACTGATCAATTCGCTAGTTGCAGGTGACATCACTCGCCTCACAACTCACTATTCATTCCCAATCAGTCGGTGATGAAACCTGACCCATCCCAATCAGTACACCTGATAGTTTAATCACTATCAGATGCCCCTATTTTGTCAGCCACTCCACCTGATGAGATATTAGGTATTCATTTGGATTGATCCCTGACAGATATGACCAGGTGAATATCCCAAAATCCCCTTAACGTAGTTCCTCTGAAACTTGGGCCAACCAATTTCCAATTTACTTCGCCTTAGGGAATTTTCCCCTAGCGACACCAGGTAATCTAGCAGGCTTGGAATATGGGCAAAAATCCCAACACAAGTACAAAATTTAATCCCATGAAGGGGAAAGAATGTGCTAAGGGGATGAACAACTGAACTGCGCAGGGGCTACATCAACCAATGAGGATGCCCCAGGGTTGATGCAATGCACCTGCAACGTTCCAGAGGGCCATGGATGCTATATTAAATGACTTGAAATTGTCATGCGTCCTAGTGTACTTGGACGATATCATTGTGTTCAGTAGGACGTTTACTGACCATTTACACCACTTGGAGGAAGTTTTCAAGAGACTTTCCGCGGCCAACCTGAAGATTAAGCTGAGGAAGTGTCACTTCTTCAAGAAAGAGTTATAATATCTGGGATTTGTGATCAACTCAAGTGGACTGCAGACACAAGCCCAGAAGATTGAATACAAAGATTAAATGGCTGTGCCAAAGAGTATCTGAGTTATCCAAGTGTTTCTTGGAATGGTCAGATACTATAGAAGATTTATTTGGGATTTTACCAGAATTGCTGAGCCCTTATTCCATCTGTCAAAGGATCCAAAGAAAGGATTCATATGGAATGAAGGAGCACAGAAATCCTTTGATTAACTACGCCAGTACTTGATAGATTCTCTGGTTTTGAAATATCCAATTTTTATTGAGAATTTATAATACAAACTAATGCTTCATTGATGACTATTGGCGTGATATTAAGCCAAGTAGATGAACTTGGTGTGAACATCTGGTGGCATATGTGAGCTGGACACTCTCAGCTGCTGAGAGGAACTACACCGTAACTGAGTGTGAATGCCTTGCAATCATTTACACCTGTAAACAGTTTTTGGTGTACATCAATGGAACACATTTCAAAGTGGTGACAGACCACTTATTATTCCGTTGGCTTCACAATTTGTGAGAAACAGAAGATGACTAGCCTAACGGGCATTGAAGTTACAGGCTTACAATTATGAGATTGTCCACTGAGGGAGCTTCTCATCAGAATGAAGATGGCTTATTGCAGTTACCAAAGGTTTAGATTGCATACCAGCAGGTGGATGAATTAGTCCAGAGAATGGTCAATGGAGAAATCAGGAACGAGCCCTTAGAAATCCAAGGTGCACTTTGAAAAGCGATGGAAAATACTGAGACCATGGATGGACAAGTTTTAAGATGTTTAATGGGAAGTGGTTACTATTTACACAGCCATCAGAGAGAGCAGCTATCATTTAAGCTGTTCATAAGGTTTTTGGGCATGGAGGCCTGAGAAAAATGACTGACCATATTGACCAGTACTACTACTGGGAGTCAATCAACTATGATGTTGGTGACTATCTAGCTTACTGTGTGGAGGGCCAGTTGCACAAGCCACATAATAATATGACTAGATACTGATTAGTACACCCTGGATTTGCTTGGCATACAATGTCCATCAACATGATAGGACTGCTGATGATGAGCACAGGGGGAGTCAAGTACATAATATTTGCAATCAATCATCTGATGGGATGGATTGAGATGAAAGCCCTGGCAAAAATAGATGCTATCAGTACAGCGAAGTTCATCCTGGTTCAATTAGTATACTGACATGGATGCTTGTAAGTCCTGCTGAGCGACAATGGGACAGACTTCACATCTCATGTGATCCCATGGTTAAATGAAATAATGGGGATCTGAGGAGTTGTGTCTGTACCTTATCAGCCAGAGATGAACAGACTGGTGGAACAAGTTAATGGAAAGCTGGTCATGATGCTGAGGAAGCTGGTCACAGGAAGAACTTCCGCATGAGAATGTACCTGAGTTCAGTGACATTCATCTACAATATCAGTCATCATACAGTGATGGGAAAAACGACTTTGAGTTGTTATATGGGAGGAAGGCTGCGTTGACACCAATCTTATATTTGGTGGTGGAACCAACATTGGGGATGAGTGCCAAGCAGTACCTGAACTGGTTGTTGAATATCCTGATTATAATGCAATTTCAAGCATTTGATATGACTTTAGAGAAAAAGATATGAGTGAAAATTATGGACATTAAGAACTGACTGGCCTTATCAAAATATCAAATAGGTGAAAGAGTTGCCTATTAAAATACACATGGTTTTGAGAAAAGAAACAAATTGGATGCATTGTGGTTGGGTCCATTTTTGGTTATTGCCAAGATGGTGACAAATCCTACTCCATCAAGAACCTCTTGGATGGAAGGGTAGTAAATTAAGTCCATGCTAAGTATTTATAGCGATGGATTGATGAAAAAATAACAAAAAAGAGTTCCCAAAGGACCGCTGAACCAATAAGTTGGTTATGTCCTAATGTTTAGGTCAAGTCTGAAAAAAGGAACTCTGAAATTAATCTAGATGGTTAAGTATTAAAAAATAAGACCTCTGAACCATAGAAAACTGGTAGGTTAAAGTATAACTCAGAACCAGTTTGGGGCAATAAATTAAAAAGATGAACTGCTGAACCAAAACAAGGTCAAGTCTCAGAAAAAATGAGAAAAGATTGATAAATTAATGGGGAAAAAAGAAAAGGATTATTAAAACCGCATAGTAGAACCAATATATTTTTATAATCTTTATTTTTTTATTGATTATCCTTGATTTGGGGATGATTCTGCCCATGTTGCCTCTTGGGGGAGGGAGGATGGATTGCAGTAGGAGTGAATAACCCGTGAAATATATATGAGATCAGATGCTAGTGAGGGATAGACCTACATAAAACCATTTTCATTGAGGAGATGCAGATCCCTGAGAGAAAGCAACTAGAAGAAGGGAAGTTGAGATGTCAGAAGAAGCCAAACCTGATACTCCAGAGTGAATAGGGAAGCAACAGTACAAGAAAAGGTAGTCAGCAAATAACCCCAACTAATCCCAATATGGCACTGGAGCCAGAAGATTTATCTTGAGCACTTACTGACAGGCTTTGTCAAGAACACCAGACATATGGGCCAGCAACAAACAAGGGATACTAGATGGGGGTTGCCAAATCATGCCCCCTATCAGAGACATCAGTGGAAGATACTGATGGGATGTGCCAGAAACAAAATAGTCATGCAAGGAGTGAATAGCATCCTGCAAGCAACAACTACAAGCTTCTCGGAAGCTAAAGCAGAAAGAGCAATGGAAACTGGGAGAAGCTGGAAGCTTTGTGGCCCAACTTTAAAGAACTTGTCCAGCAAAGTGAAGAGCATAAGCTGTGATATCCCTATCTAGGATATTTTCAAGATTGGAAGATTCAGAGCTATGGATAAAGCCTCAGTGACTTGAGCCCTTAATTCTGCATAGGGGAGTTCAAATTTATGCTGTTACCAATGGTGAGTTTGGCGACCAAGATAGCTGGCTTGTAATATTGACCAAGCCAGAATAGGAACTCCAGAAGTTAGTCTGATCCAGCAAGGAATGAATGATCAAGAGCAAAAGGCATTAATTCAGAAGGTTCAAAAGTGATGTTGGGACTATCTATAAAAGGAGCCAAATCCAGAAAAGTCTTGAAATCTAGCTCTGGAATCAATGAAGAGGAAGGATTGGTCACTAGTTATCTGAGATGATCGCTAACCTGGTTTCAGTGGGGGTTGGTTACCATTTCTGGTAATTCCATGGGAGGACTAGCCACTGGTACTTGACTAGGAGTATGAGTCCTGGAAGGGCCATAAAAAAGGTTCTGAAATGCAGAATGACTCATCTGCTGGAAGAGCCAAAGATCTTGATCAGACAAACTGTTGAGCAGCTGTTGGTACCGAGTCTTGGAATTTGACATATGAAATGGATGAGAGGGGGATGTTGGACTTATATGATAGTCAACATTATGTACTTCAGAATCAATTAGGCTCCAATTTCAGAGAAAGTAATCTCAAAATTAATGGGATAAGCTCTCCAGAGAAAAATTAATAATGATATGAGCCAAGAGGTTATGAGAAGAAAATAACAAGGGCGAACATAAATGAGCATTCTTTATTTGGCCATGGATAAACATTGATGGCAAGTATTCTTGTCAAGGATGAGGAAAAAATCAGGAAATTGAGGACGCTGGACCAAGAATCCTGAATATGACAGTGGGTCATATGCCTGATGGGGGAAAACTGGATCCCTGGATTAATATCGTCATGAGTAAATCAATCAGCCTGGCATGACAGAAGATCGTGGGGACCACGCTCTGAGTAGGTGGTAGTGAGGAGGATGAGGAAAAGAGCTACATGCCAAAGATTGTCCTGAGCATTGTTGAGTACTGATGATCATACTCTGCTTGAGCAAATGAAATATTTGAATGAGTGTACAAAACAGTGTTCTCCTCCCCAGTCCTTTTTTAATGGAAATCTAGGCAAGAGGGGAGATGTGTTGGGATTTTTGCCCATATTCCCAGCTGGCTAGATTACCAGGGATTGCTAGGGGATAATCACATAATGTGAGGTAAATTAGAAATCAGTAAACCCTGATTTTGGGTTAACTAGGTTTGGGGGATTTTAGGTTATTTGCCTAGTCAGATCCATCAGGGATCAATCAGGACAAATTCTTAAGATCTTGTCAGGCAGAGTTGCTGACAAAATAGGGGCATTTGATAGTTGATTAAGTATCAGGTGTGCTGATTGGGATTGGTCAGGTTTCATCACTGACCAATTGGGAATTTAAGGAGTAAGTTTTGAGGCAATTGATGCTGTCTGCAATTAGTGATTCATACATTTGGTTCACTACCTGCCTTAATTGATAATAAATCCCATTATCTAAGCAGGTCACTTGCAAAATATGGTTAGTTCACTTGGATTGAGAGAAAAGTGTTAGGGACACTTTTTCTGGCTCTTTCCATTTTAGATCTCAATGATGTCCAATGACGGAATTCTAGCCAGGGTGGGGAAGACCATTACTGCTGAGATCTGGATGGGTGATTCAATGGCAACGGCTCCCATTTCATCGAGGAAGTGCCAACTGAGGGTTGGGCACCAAATCCCCCACTATAAATTCCCTATAATTCACTAATAAAAAAGAAGAATAATTTTCCAGATTATCAAGTTTACTTAAGTCTTAGCTTAGTAAACTTTATCAGCATCCATTTGTTCTATTGTTTCTCAGTAATATTATTGCTGTGTTCAATAATTGGGAGACTCTTTAAGATAAAGAGTAAGGGTCTGAGCGGGGATCCATAGAATAAGCTGAATCAAACTGGGGATTGCTGCCAAAGTGTGTCAAATTAAAAAAATTATAAATATGGATCTAAGAGAAGATTGAGTTAGGTGGTATGAGGGAACGAATCCCTATTTAAGACATCACAAGTATTCAAGAGGAAATACTGGCTGAGCGATGGCCAAAATCTAGTACTTCCATTAAACTATGGATAATAGTCACCATGCTATTATCAAACAATTATATCAACTAATATACAACGTGGAGAATTGCACAAAACACAAACCTGTGCATGTAATAAATTTATAGGGTTTATTGGCTGAAAATTCTCAGATAACCTATTAATTTTTACATCTGCCAAAAGATATTTATTAGTAGAAAGCCTACACTATTTATAGTGCTAGGAGGCTAAATACAAGATTTAGAGGAATACATATTAGCAGCCAAATAGTAGAAGGAGGGACATAAGTAATTTACTAGGCGATAGATGCCTAGCTTAGCAGAAACTATTAGTTAAGTTTTCTGATATAAAAATAAAGATAATAACAAGTGGATTTGAGTGCCAGTATTTTTAGGTAAATAACTAAGCATATCCAAGCCACGATCATTTCTAATTTGATATTTTGGGGATCTTGCAACATTCTGGTAAAGTCAATTGAGCAATATTTGATCGCTCTTCAGATGGGTTTGGACCTTAATATTGGAAGGTTTAAAGTAAATTTAATTGGACATTGCTCCCAATGATAGTAATTATAACCCAAACTTTGAATTGTGACTGAATACAGTCATACATTTTCTTGAATAAAAAACTTTGAGCCAGAATCCTGACAAACCCCTTCTTGGGTCTAGACGTCAATTCCTTTGTAGGAGTCAAATAGTTGATATTCTTTCTTATGATTTATGATATAATAATATCTTACATCACCTCCTTCAAGAGTATCAGCAGGGGAGTACATTGTTTAAATTAGATACTTATGTAATTGATAGTTACTCCAGTTTTTTAAGACTTTATTGAGTTTTTTTGCATTAGTGATGCCCTACTAATAAGGGGGAGCCGCCATGCATCAACTTGATTGATTATTCATCTCCATGCTTGTAGGTTATATTGTATGGCCAATTCCAAATAGAATCCAACTTTCCTCCTTGAAGTGCTATACAATTGTGATAGTACAGGACTAAGTCTAAATTCTCAAAGACAAGTAAAGGTTGGCAAAATGCATTTGCTGCTTGACCTTCTCTTGTAATTGTCTTGACTTAATTTATCAACACCACTGATTGTAGTTGGAAAATTTCTGGGCTAGTTTTCTTAGGCTTTCTCAGCTCTTTTTTATCTCACTGGTAGCTTCATAAGCTAATAGAGTTAGAATTCAAGGTTCTTTTCCATATAAAGACTTTAAGGGAGACAATTTTGATGATTTGATGAAAACTTATCCTATAAGCCATTAAAGCACTTGGAAGATATTGATCCTTGTGTAACGGGTTAGTAGTGGCCATCTTTTCTACTTTTATAACCAATATTTCATCCACTATCTCTACATTCCATGATAGCTGATGGGTTGTAGGGTGCTGAAAATAGTTGTTGAGATCTCATTCTCATAGTTAAGATCCTCATAACTCTTAAAATAAAGTGCTTCCCTTGTCACCTAACAGTACCTGCGGGCAGCCATGTTGAGTAAATATATTTTGCTATAAAAACGTTAGTGGTAGCCTTGGTGGTCTACGCAGGAGTGATAATTGCTTTGACTTACATCATGAAGTGATCAATCTATACCAGTAAGTATTGATTTCCTCCTGTGGATATAGAAAGGTGGATTTATGACAGTTAAAAACACATGGTATGAAACATTTTCTGAGGGGTCATGGGCTAATACTTGGACTTGTCCTTATGCAAAGTCTGTTTTATACAAATTGTGCAAGTGTCTAAGACTTTCAATACAGTGTTCAGTATTCCTTCCCAATAGTAGGAATTCTTTTTTCATTCATAAGCTTTTCTGGCTCTTCCATGTACTAAGGTACTGTGTGTAAGTCCAGGGGAATGGTCCCTGTGTGTTGACCAGGCCCTCTTCCCATTTCCAAACAAAAGTCTCTGAAGAGGGTGGTGGTACCTCTCATCACCCAGGGCAATCTCGCCCACATGGTAGACAAACACTGGGTAACAATCCTCCCTCTTTGGGTTCCTTCCCCGGTGCCCACGTTCTCCTCTCCCAAACTCATATGCCTGATCAGGGAAATTTGCACCAAAATTGCTTAAATGAAGTTGATCAGTCCAAAACAAGTGAAATTGAGCCCGATGATTGGGACCCACATAGTCAAAAAGGAATGAAGATTGAACCATCTGTTGGAATCGCTGACAATTTCAATTCAGTCAATGCCTTGATCATTAAAATTAACCCCCTTCCAAAATTGTCAGGTATGATCCCCAACGTGCAGGTAGCAGTGTCAAACACCATCGGTGATAGTTCAAAGCTTCCTCCCAGCCAATCAGATGTTGCAGCTGATGAAATGTTTATAACCAAATGAACAGCCCAGCAACTGGGCATGGGCGGGTTGGGAATCCTGAACCTGTTCTAACCAAATGGGCCCACCCCTACATGGGGTGGCCTTGAGGGATTCCCATTGCTCATTGGGCTAGACGCCATCACATCAACCACTGAAAACACAGTCAAGTCTCAGATTGGGCGTTTAAGGTTGAACTGAAAGTGACTCAGCCTGCAGCCAAAATCTTTGATGTCAGTTCCCAGTGAACTTATTTGCCCCCATTCCCAAATAATTCGCCAGTTAGATCGAATTTGAGGGATCTAATCCTAGCTTATTTCCTCTCCAATCGACCACTATTTAATCAGTCACTTTGCACTGAGAAAATTGTTGGTTGATCTTTCTTCCTTAAATTTTCCATTAAAAACCTTCTCCAATATTTAGTTTTTATATGTTGAGAATTAAACTGCCTTTTCCGCTGACACTCTCATACCCCTTAGGGTAAACAGCCAAGTTTGTCTGGTACTCTATTTTGTTCCTGTACAAGATTCTGGCTCACCAGCAGTTGTTTGTGAAACTCCTTTCCAGTTTCATATCTGTCATACCAGCAGCAGTGCCTTTGGCATTCTGGTTTGCTGTTCGGGTGCTCTGGCACCTAGGCTGGCAGTCCAGTCTAATTCTTACATGCTGTTTGCCTGACACTGTGGGTCTTCATTATGCTGGTACTCTTTCCAAAGGTCACAAGTAAGGTAGCCATCTAGTTCCAACTTTCTTATATAGTACTATGTCAAGAACTTTCATGCTTCAAGCATGTCATTTAAGCTTTTTTGAACTGGTTCATCTTTTTCCTATCAAGAGTCTGGCTTCATGAGCAGGTTGTATAACCATTCATTTAGCTATTGTCTAGAAGTAGTTGAGGCATCATGTTAGACCATCCACGTTAATGTGCTTTGTTAAAGCTCAATGAATAGTATTCATGTCATAAAGCTGAAGTTTGAGAGCCCATTAGGCTAGTCTTCCTGTCAGATCTTTCATGTTTTGCAGCCACTTTAAAGAAGCGTGGTCTATAGCTTCTGTAAAGTTTATACCAATTAAGAAGGGCCAGAAATGTTTCACTGCCAGGAGAACAGCTAAGCAACCTTTTTCTGTGACTCTATAATTTTGCTCAGCTCTGGAGAATGTTTTGCTTTAATAAGACAACATGTGGTCAATGCCTTCATCATTCAATTAAAAAGAGGATGGCACCCACGGCTATGTTGGAGGCGTCTGTAAACAGGATGAATGGCTTCCCATAGTTCAGATGTCTTTGAATAGGGCTTCTCTTCAGCAAAACTTCATGTTCTCAGTGCAGTTCTTTTTTCTACTCCACAATGAAAGGGGTACATTTGGCAAGCAAATGTATAAGATGTTCAGTGAGTTAAGCGAAATTAGGGATAAATTGATGGCAATATCCCATCATTCCTAAGAATTCCGTATGGCTTGGAGGCTCTTCAGCTCAGGCATCTTAGATATTGCTTCAACCTTATCATACAAAGGGTTTGATATCTTACGGTGATATGGCGTGACCTAAAAATTACAGTTCCTGCTGGAAAAAGGCACATTTTACAGGCTTTAATTTATTTTATTTCTTTCTCAGCCGTTGGAAAACTGACTTGAGGTGGTCCAGATGAAAGGTAAAAGTTTTGGAAAATACCATTATGTCATCTAGGTACATAATCACACAGCTTAGTTTGAACTTGCATTAAGGGATCCATTACCCATTCAATAAATTGGGAACGTTGCATAATTCATGAGGGAGCTTGGTAGGCTGTATAATCCTTCCACGCATAATAATGCGCATTTTTTGGTCTTCTTGTGATAGACTTATATGTCAATAGATGCTGGCAAGATACATCAAAGAGAATAAATTTGAGCCAGAGAGTTGGGCCATAGCATCATCAATTTTGAAATTGGGTAGCTATCTTTCTTAGTGAGGATGTTTAGCTTCCAGTAATCAATCACCATTCTGTGACCACCATTAATCTCCTTAATAAGCAACAGTGGAAATGAAAATAGACCCTAGGAGGGAACAATCAAGCTAGCATTCAATAATTGATTGAGCTCAGTCCCCATGTATTGCTCCTCTACCTTAAACTTTCTATATTGCTTTGATATGATAGGATTTGAATCTGCTACATCAGTATTATGTGTCCAGTCCTTCATGTGACTATAGTCAAAATTTAAAGTGGAGAAAACATCTTGATAGTCTTCAAATAGTTGATGCACTTTCTCAAGTTCCTACTAATTTAGCTTTCCAGATATTTGTACTTGAGAAATAGCAAAAATTTAGTCATCTTCTGGTAGGACAAAATCAAGATGAGTGTCAATAAATTGTACCTTGTCAATTGCATCAACAGAAGGTAATTGACCTTTTCTAATCTCTTGATGTTTCTTGACTAGTTTCTCTTGGTTATATTTCCAAGTAATAAATCAATAGGCCGCTGGTAAGGTGTATTGAGGGCCCATGGTCCAACTCTTGGTTCAAACCTACTTACTCCATATGAGAAGTAATATGTTCAAGAAGTTGAGAGGTATACTAAGGGTTATGTTGGTAGAAACCACTCTTTGTTCTCCTGGTTTAATTATTAACTCCTTGGTGGCATAAAATGGTATGCTTTCTGCTGTATCAACTGAGTTGATTACCTTTCTAACGTGTCTTTCAGAAGTATGATATTGCAAAGGTAAAGCAGAAACATGGTACTCAACCAGACAAGATAATCCTTCTTGCTGGAGTATTTTCATTATACAATACAAGGGGAACTTCATAGTTGAGGATTAATAATATCCTTCTTCCAGATTGATGCTCCTTCATATTAATTTTAAATTGTGTACTGGTAAGTATATCATACTGTCCATTGTCCAGAGCAATTGCGGGAGCTGATAAAACTACTTTGCCAACTCATATTTTCAGAGTTGAGTATGAATCTATCGCCTTGGTGTTGTTTGGACTTGTGGTGCTGTACCCTTGAGAGTACTCAAGGTCAGGGCGAGTTTGATCTTCCTGATGAGTCAGGATGGGACATTGATAGGTGATCCTGTATCCATGATAAGCCATAACTCAGACCTTCTGAATTACCACTCCAACTCTGGTAACAATTCATCAAATTTTTGGTGGGAGGCTAACACCTCTTTATAAGGGAACGTTGCATTGAGCTTTCAGGCAGTCTCAGGATATTTCTTAATGAATAGTAGACTGTAAATGCTCAAGATGGGTCAGATCAAAAGGAAAAGGTGTTTATCAGCATCACTAGTTGTATCATTTATATTGGAGCAACCAATCATATGACTTTAGTAATTGTCTTCTGAGACTTGGGCGTAATCATTATTTTCAGCGTTCATATGATCTGGAATGGCAAGCTCAATGGTGTACTTAAAGTAAAAACCTGTTTCCTCAAAACCTCCTTCAGAGTTGTAATTAAAATTATTCTCAAATGTACACAAGATGAGTAATAGTCAATGTTTCACTTTAGGTACTTTGGGTCATTCGCTTTAGAGATACCTGACCTCATGATGACCTCCCTTTCCCTGTTCTGCAAAAGTAGGGTTCTTCTTGAAGCACATATCTTAAGTATGATTGTTCTTATAGCAGGATTTTGCACTTGGTCTTCTTATCCTTCTTAGGCTTTGCTTCCTCCACAATATTACTCTGGGCTTTGTGAAGGACTTTTGGGAGAGCCTCTAGTCAATGTATATCAAACACATTAAGCAAGGCTTCTTAAATGTCTAAGGCAGAATTGAAGCTTCATCTGACAGTCCTGACGTACATGGCTAGGTCAGAATTACTATGTAAACTAGCAACGACAGCAGCTACAGCCCTCCGATGTAAGCATCTCTGAGGTCAACGTTATTTGTGCCTTGATATAGATGCAATCTGCGAATTTGGACAGGGATTCCTTTTGATGTAATGCAATACTCATGAAGGCCTGCTTTTTCAAACTCAAGCTTTTCTTGGAACTAAATTCTTCGATGAAAGCTCCTTCATTTCTCTCCAGATAGAAGGTCGTCTATATGAGGTACCATAACTTCTTGAGCCATATGACTTATAAAGATAAAATATGCTTAACCTTATGACGGTCAGTCACACTTTCCATCCTGGCTTTATAGAAATAGAGGAAAGATGTGATACTCCCTTCACCAGTTTTATAATTTGTCCTTAAAGGTAGGTTTAAAGATAGTGGCCTCCAATCCTGTGACAACATGTACTATAGGAACTTTAGTTTCAATAATATTGGTACATGTGGCACTCTATTCAACTTGATGCGCTATTTGACATATTTAATCCTCAAGGAAAATATGTTGCTTCATTTCCTTCAGAGTAAGATTTTCTTGAAGTACAACGTATTTATTCCTTCTTTGAAGATGCCTCTATAATTCTAAAAGTTCTTAAGGAATAGGTCTACTTTGTAAATCTGTTAATGAGCTGATGAGTGGTAGGTTCAAAAAAAAATTTCTCATCCTCTGGTACTCCAATAAGCCAAATCAATTCAATCTTCACTTCTTTGCATTCAGTGCTCTGAGGAGTCTTGCTGGTCTTGGCGTTCAGCTCTTCTGGAGGAGGGTTTAAGCTGCGCATCTTCATTTAGGGAATAATAGACTTGACTAATATCTTCTTTATTAGCTAATTTGCCTCTCATGTCACTCTCCAATTTGTTGAGTCCTTGGTGATGGAATAAGTAGACACCTGAGTTGCACAGGATACAAGATTCTGCTCAGCATGGGCCACTCAGGAAAAGATGTTGAGCACTGATTGATGTTAAGAGGTTTTTTTACCCCAAATTATCAATTTATCAATGTGCTTTCTCTATATGGGACTTGAAGAGGGTATTGTGTTCTTCCTCTTGACGATCTAGTAGAATATTAGACAACCATTTAATCATGAGATTCAGTGTATTTTCTTTGGAGCTCTTGGGAAAAGGCATCAAGCGATTCTTTGTATATTCATTTTGAACCTGTAATGTCCTTTCAGAAAAGCTTCATAGCTTCCTCCATATACTTGATAACATCAGTTTCAATGGCCACATTTAATTATGGAGCTGAATGATATAGGAACAGTTTAATTAATTAGATGGCGAAAATCTCCTATAATTTGTAATGCTAAAATATATACCCGTTTTTAAATATTATAAGGTCCTTGAGTATTGATTTGATTGTGTAATCCTCGTTATGGACCCCTTATAAAAGCACAAAGTGTTAAAGTGAATGGTGTACAAATCGCATGATGTAGCAAGATAATTGGAGTTGAAATGTATGTCTCTGGGAGAACATCTAATTTGTATAGGTTCATGAGAGTTCTGCCCATGGCAGATGCCCTCTTGGGTTGTCTTTTCTCCTAGATTAATGACTTCATGAAATAAGTTTCAAAATCCTTAATTGGAAGTCATGTTAGACAGCAAGATTTGGAAATCCTTATTGTAAATCCTTGAGATTCTTTATATGTTACTGTTAGCAGTGTATATTGCAGGTCTGTATGAGAGGCAGGTCTCTAAGCTGCTCAGAGGTAACGTGATTAATTTAACAAAATACATCAAGAGGCCAGAACCACCAAGATGACCAAAGCTTGATGAATAACATCAATAAAAACCTAAAATTAGGAAGATTACTTAAAATTGTAATAGCAAAAAACGATAAGATGTTTATTTGAAGCTTGGGATATTTATAGGTGTTAAAATTTAGGGCTTCGCTGCTCATTCACAAATATTAACCCCTAATTGATAACTTGAACAGGTTTGGTTTGTGCACTCTTTGCGTTGCCTGATGATATATATATGATATATGGTTGATAATAGTATGAAGACTATTATCCATAGTCTAATATATAACCAGTGTTGGTCCAACACTTGACCTTTATTTCTCCTTGAAATACTCCTGATGTATTCAGTAGAAAACTAGACCCTTATCCACCTAACTTGATCCATGCTTAGATCCCTAAATTATGGCCTCTCTCTAGTGACATGAAGTCAGCAGCAATTACCATCTCATATAAGCTTCTCTTATAAGGATCCTCAATCCTTACTCTTTATCCTTCTAAAGAGTTCCCAATTAAAGCACACGGCAATAATTTTCTAAAGATGAATATAACTGAAACATTTTTTGAATTCTGCTAAAGTCTGCCTTTTATTAAGTTAATTATAAGGATTTTATAAAGGAAATTTGATGCCAAACCCTCAGTTGGCGCCTCAGCTCTGAAACAGCAGCTGTTTCCATTGAATTGCCCATTTTTGTCTCATCAGCGATGGTATTACTCATCCTGGTTAGGATTTCTTTGTCAGACATCCTCAAGACCTAAAAAGGAAAGAGTCAGAAAACAACTTCCTAACATTTTCTATTTGATAACAGAAAACCAACCATATTTGGCAAGCAATCTGCTTAGGTAGTGGGACTTGTTACCCATTATGGAAGATCATGAACCAACTGATCAATTTGCTAGTTGCAGGCAGCATCACTCACTTCAAAACTTGCTCCTTTTTTCCCAATTGGTAGGTGATGAAACCTGACCAATCCCAATTGGTACTCCTGATAGTTAATCATTGATCAACAAATCAGATTCCCACCATTTTGTTGGCAACTATGCCCCACGAGATCTTAAGCATTCACCTGGATTGATCCCTGATGGATTTGAACCAGGCGAATTACCTAAAATCCCCAAACATTATTAACCCAAAATTTGGGTCAACTGATATCTAATTCACTCGCTATATGGAATTTTCCCCTAGTGAACCATGGCAATCTAGACTTCTGGAAAGGTGGGCAAAAAATCCTAACACAACCCCTCTCTTGCCTAGATTTCCAGTGAGAATAGGATCATGACAGTAGAATATCGCCTTGGACACCAGGTCAAATACTTCTTGGGTTCTAGTGGAGTATGGCTGATTGGTACTCAACGCTGGTTGGGATAACCTTCAGCATGTGGCTCTCTTCCTCTTCCTCCTCACTAACATCTAGTTGGAGCGTGGTCCCCATGCTCTTCTGTGATGCTGTGCTAATTGAATTACTTGTGATGATACTGATCCTGGGATCCAGTTTCCCCCCATCAGGGCATATGGCCCGTTGTCATATTCAGGATTCCCAATCCAGCATCCTCAATTTTCTGATTTTCCTCCTTGTCCTCAACATGGATTCTTGCCATCAATGTTCATTTCATTGAATAATTAAGATGCTTATTTATATTCACTCTTGTTATTTTCTCATAATGACTTCTTGGCTCATATTACACTTAATTTTCTCTGAAGAGCTTATTTCATTAATTTTGATATTAAATTCTCCAAAATTAGAGCTTAATTGATTCTGAAGTACATAATGTTGATTATTATAAAAGTCTGAAATTCCCCCTCTCATTCAGCTCATATGTCAAATTCAGAATCTTGGTACCCTTACATCGATGAATCCCCCCTTGGGTTGGGACCATCTAGTAATAAAAAAAGAATCTTGGTACCAACAACTGCTTGACAGCATGTCTGGCAAGGATGCTTGGCTCTTCCAACTGATGAGTAAATCTGCATGATGAAACCTCTACTATGGTCCCCCTAGGATTCATAATCCCAGCCGAGTACCCATGGCCAGCCCTTCCATGGAATTACTGGAAACGTTGGCCAACCCCAACAAAACCAGTTTAGCAATTGTCTCAAATGACTCACTACCAATCTCCTCCCATTGTCGATTCAAAAGTTAGACTTCAAACCTCTCCTAGATTCAGCTCCATTTGCAGATACTCCTACAATCATCATCAAACCTCCTGAATCAATGCCCTCCGCTCTCAATTGATCATATCTTTCTAGATCAGACTTGCTTCCAGAGTTCCTTTTCTGACTCATCCAGTTTTACAAACCAGATGTTCTATTAACTGAACTAGCCATTGAAAACTGTGAACATTTCAAACTCCCCTATGCAGAATTGAGGACCTGAGTAACCAAGGCTCTATAATAGCTCTGAACCCCTCCAATCTCAAAACATCCTAGATCAAGACATTGCAGCCTATGCTCTTTGCTTTTCTGGCCAAGTTCTTTAAAGTTGGGCCACAAAGCTTCCAGCCTCTCCCATCTTCCATTGCTCATCATGCTTTCACTTCCAAGAAGCTTGTAATCATTGTCTGCAGGATGCCATCTGCTCCCTGCACAACTATCTTGTTTCTGGCACATCTCATCAGTACCTTCACCTTATGGCCTTGATTTGGGCATGATTTGGCCACCCCCAAATAGTATCTCTTGCTTGATGCTGGCTCATATGTCCAATGTTCTTGACAAAGCCCATCAGCAAGTGCTCAGGACCAATCTTCTGGCTCCTATGCCATATTGGTATTACTCAGGTTATTTTCCAACTGCCTTTCTTGTTCTGTTGCTTCCCTCCATAATCTGGGGTATTGCAATTAGCAATTACCAAAATTTCCAACTCTCTCCCCCAGTCAAGTTCTCACAGGAATCAGCCTCTGCTCAATGAACTTGGCTTTAAGTAGGTCTAGACCTTGCTAGCATCTAATCTCAGATAGATTTTTTTGGTTTGTTTATTCCTACTTCAATACATCCTCCCTCACCCAAGAGGTGACATAGGCGAAATAATATCAAAGTCAAGGATGATGAATAATAAAAAATTGTAAAAACATATCTTTTTTCTGCATTTTTTAAGTTTTTTTACATAGATTTTTATCAATATTTTATTATTTTTCTTTTTTTATATGGAACATAATCTTTACTTGGTCCAGCGGTCCATCTTTTTATTTATTCCTCTAAACTGGTTCTGAGTTATACTTGATCTACCAGTTTTCTATGGTTCAGAGGTCTTATTTTTAAGACTTAACCATCTACTTTAGTTCAGCGGTATCTTTTTTGGACTTAACCAAATCATCAGAACATAACCATCTCAATTGTTCAGCAGTCCTTTGGGAACACTTTAACATTATTTTTTTATTGATCCACTGCTTTAAATATTTAGAATGGACTCAATTTACAATCCTTCCATCCAAGAGGCTCTTGATGGAATAGGCGTCCATCGCCATCTTGGTGCTAATCTCAAATGGACCTAACCACAATGCATCTAGTTTGTTTCTTCTCCTGAAACTATGCATATCAAAATAGGCAACGCTTTAGTCTATTTGGTATTATGATAAGGCTAGTCAGTTTTTATCATCTGTCATTTTTGCTCTGATCTTTTTCTTTAAGGTTGTATTGAATGCTTGTGATTGCATTTTAATTAGGATATTTAACAAGTGGATCAGTTACTGATTGGCACTCATCTCCAATATTGGTTCAACCACCAAATATAAAATCAGCGGTAACACAGCCTTCCTTCCATATAGCAACCCAAATGGCATTTTTCCCGTCAACATATGATGACATATGTTGTATGAAAACATCACCAAACTAAGATACATTTCCCACGTGGAGTTCCTCCTGCGACCTGCTTCCTCAGCATTGCAACCGGTGTTTCATTGACCCACTCTACCAGTACATTCATCTCTGGATGGTAAGGTACAGACATGACTCCTCAGATCCCCATTATTTCATTCAATTGTGGGATCATGAGAGATGTGAAATTTGTTCCATTATCGCTCAATAAGACCTGTGGGCATCTGTGATGGTATACTACTTAATCCATGATAAACCTTGCAGTGCTTGTAGCGTCTACTTTCGCCAGGGCCTTCATTTCAACCCATCTTATCAGATGGTTGATTGAAACTATGATGTATTTGACTCCTCCTGTAATCATGGTTAATGGTCCCATCATGTCAATGGACACCATATGCCAGGAAAATCCATGGTAGACCAGTCAATATCTGGTTATGTTCTTGAGAGGCTTGTGCAACTGGAATTCCACACAGCAAGCCAGATAATCCGCTACATCATAGTTGATAAACTCCCAGTAATAATACTGGCAAATGTGATTGGTTTATCTTCCTCAAGCCTCCATGCCTGACAACCCTATGAGTATTTTGAACAATAACCACTAATTCCAATGGCTTTGGAAATAGTAACTGTTTCCCATCAATCATCTTAAAAACATGTCCATCCATGGTCTTGGTGTTTCCATCACTTTTTGAAGTGCACCTTGGATTTCTTGAGGCTTATTCACGATTTCTCCTTCAACCATTAGCTGGAATAGCTCATCCACTTGCTGGTATACCATCTGGACCATTGGTAACCTTGATAAGCCATCCACATTCTGATGAGAAGCCCCAGATCAGTGGACTATCTCATAATCTTTAGCGTGTAGCTTTAATGCCCATTGGGCCAGTGATCCTTATGTTTCTTGTAGATTGTGTAGCCAACACAACAAGGAGTGATCATCACCACTTTGAAGTGTGCTCCATGGATAGACACCCAAAACAGTTAACAAGCATAAATAACCACAAGGCATTCACTCTCAGTCACAGTGCAATTCCTATCAGTGGCTGAGAGTGTCCAGCTCACATATGCCACCAGATGTTCATCCCCAAAGTTCATCTACATGCTCAATATAGCACCAATTGCTGTCAATGAAGCATCAGTTTGTATTATAAATTCTTGATCGAAATTTGGATATTTTAATATTGGAAATTTATCAAATGTAGATAAACCATCAAAAGGACTCTGGGCCTCTTCACTCCAAATGAATCCCTTTTGGATCCTTCAGTAAATGAATTAGTGGCTCGAAATTCTTGCAAAATCCCATATGAATCTTTGATAGTATCTGACCATTCCAAGGAATACTTGGATATCTCAGAAACTTTTTGGAATAGCCATTCGCTCTATGCACTCATTTTTCTGGGCTTGCGGCTGCAGCTCACTAGAGTTGAAAATGAATCCCAAAAATTACAACTATTTCTTGAAGAAGTGGCACTTCCTCATCTTGATCTTCAGGTTAGCTGCGGACAATCTCTTGAAGACTTCTTTCAAGTGTTGTAAATGGTCAGTAAATGTTCTACTGAACAAAATAATATATCACCTTAGTACTAGGAAGCATGACAACTTCAGGTCATTCAAAATGGCATCTATGGCCCTCTGGAACATTTGAGGCGCGTTACATAGACCTTGGGGCATCCTTGTCAGTTGATAAAGCCCCTTTGCAGTGCTATTTGCGCAATTCTCTTTATCTTCCATTAGAAAATTGTTTTGCCAATATATAGATATTAGATACATTAGAAAAAGCTTTTGCTTCTCCCAATTGATCTAGCGCATTGTCAATTCATGGTAGTGGATATGAATTTTTCTTCAATATCTTATACAGCTTCTGATAATTGATCATTACCTGATTAGAGCCATCCTTCTTCTTCATGATTAAGTAGGGCTCGCCCAGGGACTCAACAATGGAACTAGAAGCCCATGCTTCACTAGTTTACTGATTTCTTCCTCCACTTCTGCTTTGGCCACCTTTGACCTTCAAATTGGTCCCATTCTTATCATTCAATCTTCCCCTGTGATGACTTTATGGATTACATTTCTTGCACATCCCAAATCATGATCATCCTGAGAAAATATTTCCCAATACTTATCAAATAATTCAAGCACATCCTCCTACTGTCTATCTGTCAGATCAGCGAGTTGCTCTCAATCAACCAATAAATTGATGCTTTTGGTCACCCCTGCCAGCAATCCCATATCATTGAGGGTCCCAGAATCATGAATCTACTCAATTCAGCTGTCAGGATTTGATTAATAATTGTGATGACCTTAATCTCTTAATCTTCATCAGGGTTTCACTCAAATTTTCCAAGAGAACTCGAGTTTCTCCATGGCCCAGCATGATTATTCCAGAAGCCACCCAAGGCTCTTCTCTGGACTTCTTCTGGGGGCTTTCAACTCCTCCATACAGCAGCTCAGGTATCTTTAATGTCAACCCCATGTTGACTATGATATGTGATTCTGGCAGTATGGCTCTCAAACTCTGGATCCTCAATAGAATTCCCCAATTTCCAGGATTTCCATTGGCATTTTTAAGCACTAGGTGGTCCCAACCTAAAGGGGGATACACCGATCTAAGGATTTCCATTGCATTTATTGTATCTTTCAGCCAACTAATTAGTAATGAATCAGGACAATGTCATCATTGTAGATCATATTGATGAAGTTTTTCCTCCTCATCAGTGGAGCTTCCCCATCTTTTTGATAAACCAATTGCAACATCTGACCCAATATATTCAAAGAATCATCTCAAAGTTACATTTAACTCCATACTTCCATGGAAACTCCGTTTCAATCAGAATAGCATAACTTTGGTTGGCCAAAACTATTGCTGGGGCGGATACCACTAAGGATCAAAATTGGAGTGATAGAGCGTTATACGCTCCACAGGAGATGGTGGTATATGGCCTGACTGTCCCATATTCTTTCTTTTTAGCACTAGGTGCCATATTCTTTCTTGTGTTTCTAATTTGGGTGAGATCCTCATCTTCTTCACCAGCTTGGTTGAGACATTATTGATGGGTGCTCCACTGTCAATTATTACCTGCACTCATACTTGATTAACCAGCATATAATATACATGCACTCAGAGTATTGTAAAATTGTATTTGCTGAGTGTATAGCAGCATTATTTGCCAAATCAAAGGTTTGAATTATCTGCGCCAATAGATCAGGAAACAATTTATTGATAACGCTAAGGGGGATAAACAGGTTTTCCTCATCTAATTTGATCTTAATCACTTCTTCCAGATTCTCCATGGATGAAATATTAAGCCAGTTGTCATCAAGCATGAGCAAATCCCTTAATTATTTTGGGGTCAAACCCCTCTCTTTGGATCTAGTTACTGCATTCACATCTAAATTGACCACTTGATTAGTTAATCCTGCATGTCATCATCAATGAACAGATTACTAATTTCAATTTCTTAAAGTAAGTATCAGGGGGAATGGTTTTTTCCATAGCTCTAGACTGTTCCCAATCTAGGCCATGGGATCTTTTCCAAACTCCTGTGTAGGTTTAGACTTATTCACCTAGACCACATTGATCTGTTCCTTAGACTTCTTGCAGTGAACAGCGAAGTGTCCTCTTCCTCTGCACTAGTGACAGCATTTTTTTATTATCAATACGCTTAAACTCTTTGGGTTTATTTCCAGGCATGGTTCAATTATTAAACTCCTTAGCGCCTTCATTCCCCTTCATAGGATCTAAATTTCATACTGGACTCAGTTTGAAACTTCTGTTAGGGCATCAAATGTTGCTCCTAATATCTTCAAATGATCCACCATCTGCGAGGTGATAATCTTAGTTGCAAACACAGAAGACAACATGTGATGTAAATTGTGATAGGACCAAAGGGCTGCTTGCAATGCGATTCATGTGTTAAAATTGGCATTACTTTTGCTCTGATCAAAATCTGCAATCCTTGGTAGAATCAATCAGCAAAACTTATTAAGGCTCATACTTTTGGAATTGGATTCCCATAAATTTCTGTCTGCGCTTCAACATCTGCATGGGACTTCCAAATTCTTTCATTATGGCAGCCTTGACCTCCAAGTATGTCCTACTGTCCCGCTCTAGATGGGATAACACTAAGTTCTGACAATCACTGTCCAAAAAGTTCATCACTGTCAAAGCTTTTTGACGATTGCTGTACCTGAACATTGTTATGCCAAATAATTAGAAAAATGCAGAGGCATTATCCTGATGGAATGTGGGTAATTTCAGCGTAGCTCTAAATTCCTCTGAAATTTCTCTAGCCAACTCTCTTGGTTCAGCTACTCAACAGACTTGATGAAGATTCCAGGAGTCATATCTGAAATGGCTGCAAATGTGGTTAGTATATCTCTTGGAATAGTCAACTTCCCAATTATAGTTCTTGGGGTCCTTTCTTGGCATCAGTCACCACATAGGCTCACATTCACACTTATGAGTCTTCAACCCTTTGACTTGCTTCATTAAATGCTCTATGTCTTTGTTGAATGAATGCAATTAAATGTGATCTGCTTCATGGTTAGTTTTCAAGAATAAAACTTCTTGAACTAGATTTCCTTCTTTTTTCTTTAATGACGTTACTTACCCTAGCAACTCATTGATGAAATTATAGAAATCTTTGACTCCTTCCTTGATCTTGGTATCTCTCCTCTAAGGCAGCAAATTCTTGATGATCTGCAGAATTCAAGGCATTTTTGTTAATGATTGCCAAATCTGACCAGAGTTTTCTTAACTTATCTTTGTATGACATCTTGTACTGGTGTATCCTACTCAACTACCCCTTTAGTACCACAAATTTGTAAAAATTTAGGAGTTTTTGTTGATCATTCAATACCAATGGCTTCCAAGGATTAACTGCACAAGTTCATTATATGTGCAAAATTTTTACTGTCTGATAGTAGATGATACTTGATTTGATAATAGTATGAAGAATTTTATCCATAGTTGAATAGATAGCCCATTCTGGTCCAACGCTAGACCTATACTCCTTCTGAAATACTCTGATGTCATCAGTAGGGACTTATACCCTTAATTACCTAACTTGATCCACGCTCAGATCCCCTAAGTTTATGGCCTTTCTTCTGGTCTCGCAGAGTCTACAGCAACTCCCATCAAAGTTCAGCTTCTCTTCTAAGGATCCTCAAGCATTACTATTTAACCTACTAAAAAGTCCCCAATAAAACACATAGCAATAATTTCCTGAAGATGAAAAGAACTAAAACAATTACTGAATTCTTTGAAAACAACTCTTTTTAATTGTGAATTATCATGGAAATTTATAGAGGCAATTCGTTGCCCAACCCTCAGTTAGTGCCTCAGCCATGAAATGGCAGCCATTGCCTTTTTTTCCCTTTGACATCTCCTCACTGATAATTTTCTCTATCTGGTTAGGATTCCTCATTGGACATCCTCAAGACCTAAAACAGACAGAGTCAGAAAACGTGTCCCTAACATTTTTCACTTGATCACGGCAAACCAACCATATTTGGCAAGGAACCTGCTTAGGTAATGGGACTTGTTACCCATTATGGCAGGTCACAAACCAACTGATCAATTCACTAGTTGCAGGCAGCATCACTCACCTCGCAACTTGATCCTTAAATCCCCAATCAGTTAGTGATAAATCCTGACTGATCCCAATTGGTACAACTGATAGTTAATCATTGATCAACTATCAGATGCCCCCATTTTGTTGGCAACTCTGCTCGATGAGTTCTAAGCATTAACCCAGATTGATCCCCAATGGATCTGACCCTGGCAAATACCTAAAATCTCCCAAACATTATTAGCCTAAAATTTGAGGCCAACAGTTATCTAATTAACTCACCATAGGGAATTATCTTCTAGTAATCCATGGTAATCTAGGAGGCTTAAAGGTGGGAAAAAAATCACAACATCACTTCTTCCCTAAAGTCATTTAATTAGACAAAGATTCCCTACCTGCCACTTTAAACATCAACTGGCAAAAAACTTAACAGTTTCACATTACAGTTGACAGCGCACTTCCCATCTTCACTCATTGTTGTTCTTTTGGCCACAAGTTACACACATACCTCAGTAGAGAGGGTATAACTCCAACTGATCTTTATAGGAGGCAACAGAAGCTGACCACTTTGAGCCCATGACTGACTCTGGTGTCACCTTTCCATGGGTTGATCAGAGTTGCTATATCCACATGAAACCTGTTTTTCCTGCAAGAACTTAAAAAGGCCAAACAGCAAAGCAAAGCTAAAGCCAATGCAGCTGCTATGGCAGCGTCTGGCATCCCAACTGTCAGACTTGGGCTGACATGGCAGAATTTTCTTCTTTGGTAAAACACCAATTCCTCAACTAATCAAATTGATAACCCAGCCCTCAAACTAGCAATTTGAGCTTGGTACAACCTCTCAGGGGCCCTGCGCACTAACTGAAACAAAGTTTACCTACCCAAACTGAAACAAGTTTTTTGAGGACAAATCTTTAAAGTCTCATGATGGTGCACCGCTAGTGCACAGTGACTCAAAATCTCTTAAAATAAAAGTTCCAAAAATATTAACAGAAACCCAACCAAAGCTGCACTCAAAGCTGATGACTATATGCCTGGCAAATCTTCTTCTTTGATCACTCACTCTAAACTGAAGGCACTAGAGCTAGTGCAACAATGTGGAGTGGCAGGGCCTAGGGGCCCTCCCCTCATTCCTTAGGAGCAAGGGAGGTCACTCTCCCAATAGGGGCGTTGAACATCGCCATACTCAAGGCTTTTCCATACCAGGCTAAAAAACTGAGTTTCCTTAAATACGACTTATCTGTGGACATCCTGGCCATTCTCAAAACCCACTGTCCGCATGGTGCCGATGATTCATAGCAACTATGCTCTTCTCTTCCCACTTTTTTGGTCGCTAACACTGTGGGGTGATTATATTTGTGAACTATAATTTTAGATTTTTATCCAAATTACCTTTCTCAATATCCATGTGCTGGTTGTATCCGTTTCCTGGGGGCGTTGAAGTTCACACAATAGCTAACTCTTACACCTCAACCTGTGCGTGGGTTCTTCAGGAAATCTCTTGTCCATGGCGTCTCTTCCCTCCACAATTCCTTTTTGATTGGCGACCTGAACTTCTGGGCTATCCAACCACTGACTGCTGCCCTTCAACAATTGCCTCCCCACAGGGGCATGCTGAACTTTACATCCTGAAAGCCACTTTAGCCTTTTTAGATACCATCCCCAAGCACGCACCTCTGCTACCCAACATGTCCCATCCCCATGTGTACAACGGACAGCTGATGTCTATGTCATGCATAGAACTCATTCTTGCTCCGTTGAATTTATGCCCCAAATTCTCACATTTCACAACCACGAAAATAGGATTCTCTAATCACAGGATGGTATCAGTGTCCTTTACTCTGTCATGCCAGGTGGCACAAGCACCAAAATGGTGTAAACCTTGCCTGGCTGAAATCAAGGCACCCACTTTTTTGAGCTTGATGAGCACTGGAACTTCTCACAGGATTTTGAAAAAATTCTTCTGTGCTGATCCCTTATCAACATGGTCAACTTTTAAAACATAATCTTCCAGGCGTGCCACATCTCTTTGCAGTGCTCTCAGGCTGCCCCAGCAGTATTAAGTGAACCTTAGCGGAGGTGGACCACTTGGAGAGCAGTCCCCGCTGTAGGGTACAGCTCTGCTTGGGATCATAAATGGGAAAAAGTGTCCTCCCGTCTAAACATTCTGGTAAGATAACACAAGCATTGAGTTATTTTTCAGCATAAGGCAAAAATATCATGGTGGACAAAACGTGCTCCGCCTACTTCTTACACCTATTTTTCGCTCCATGCCAAAGCTCATCTTGTACACAGGTTTGGCGGCCAGACAATACCATTGCAGAAATACTGAAGGAGGTGTCAGTCGAGGTCTATAATTATTACTCCAAGTTGTACAAGTCTGATTCAGTCAAAGTGCTGAAATCAATAAATCCTTGATGATGAACATAACTGCACCGTTTTCTGCTACCTAGAGTTAATGAATTTAATCATTCAAAAGGAAACTGGTATGCCATTCATGGTGCATTACATAAGAAAAGAACAGGTCCAGATGGATTCTTTATGAGTTCTATCAAAAGGATTTTGAATGTATATCTCCCTAAAGCTTTCCTTGATGAAAAATTGTCTTTTAGAGACACGCCTTCTTCTTGGGAGCCAAGAAGACTATATGTAACAATGTTTAAGAAGGGGGATAAGCTAGACTTGGCAAACTGGCGCCTCATCTCCCTCACTAGTACAGATACTTTTTACTTACTAAAATAATGGCTAACCGCCTTGGGTAAGTTGCCTCTGAGATAATCTCCCTGAGAAATTTGGCTTTATCCCCAAGTGGTCAATATGGGACAACATACACACCACGGCCAATGTCTGTCAATCTCTGGCTACTGGGGAGCTTGTATCTTAGCCTAAAGCTTTTGATAGGGTCAACATGTTTTACCTCAAGGCCTGTCTTCACAAGTTCCAGCTCCCCTACTGGTTTATCAGCTGGGTAATGTTGCTCACTGAATCTGCCACAATGTCAGTGCGTGGCCCAAGTTTTCTCACTGATTAGGTTTGCCCTCAAAGGGGTCTCCGCAAGAGAACTTTTTGAGCACGTTGTTATAAAACTTCAGCCTCAACCCATTCCTCCGCAGTGTAAATGCACATCTTACCCATATTTAGATGCAAGGCCAGTCACCGGTCTGGAAGCTACATTTGCTGATAACTGTGCGGTTGGGGTCTCTAGAAACCATAGTGCACGCTCACTGGAGGCAACTATCAAGGGGTACTCCATAGTTAGTAATGCAGCACTCGATGCATACAAAACCAAAATCAATCTCTTCAGAAGATACCAGGCCCGCTGGTCACCAGCGTCCCTCAATCAGAGTGATCCAGAAGCATGGTCTCTTATTAGCTTACCCAGGAGGTCACCCCATATAGCCCCTCTAGTACTCCATTTTATATCCAGACCCACTGCTGGTCTGGTGCACCACCTGGGAGTATGGTTGGAGGTAGGAGGGTACGCCACTTTACTAATGGAACACCACATCTTAGACAGCATCACAAAGCGCATCGCCTCCCTAGAGACCAACAAACTAGTTTAACAGGCTGGGTAATGCTTGCCAACTCTCTGCTCCTGTCAAAAGTCTGGTTTTCTGCCCATGCCATCGGTTTCCCCCCTCCTTCTTTGCTTCACACTATTCCCTACTGCCAGGGTGGATTTGGATAGGCCACCCCTCCCCTGTGCGCCTGGATGTCCTGTTTGGCCAAGCCATAGTGGTGGTATGGGCCTGCTCAACTACATGGGCCAGTCCTCCAAAATCATTGCCGCCTGCATAGATAAAGTAGCTAACCCTACACTCTCTGCCCAACACTGTTGTGAGTGGCACATCCCAACTTTACCTATGCCCTTTACCTACGCCCTTTGCCTCTGCAACCCTAACCATCCTAACTCTTTACTTACCTATCTGACCTCTCACACCTCTGCCATGGGCCCACATGGGACCCCATCCCACTTTAAAAGGATTCTCCTAGCAAGTGGAGCACATAATGGAGGATCAGCATCAGTGGCAAAACCTAACAGAGAAATCACCCTACCCCATTTTAAGCAAAAAGTCCATAAGAAAGTCTTTTGCATAATTTGGTACCCCATTGCCCCCTACCAATGCCCGTGTGAACTATCTTGACATGATGGACATCATGTACTCTTTGTCAACCCAGAATGACATTTGGAGGTACACCCACCACTCTCTTTTACATCATCAGATTTGTGACCATGTATGGAGATGCCTGAAGTGGGTATACCACACTGCGGAGCAGTCCAACGCCTCTCAGCCTTCATGCATTTTGTGTGGTCATTACAGGACTTTATTCTACCGCTTGGAGAACTACCCACCCTCACAGGTGATCTGGCGTGACATTATGCGTCTCTTTTGCCAGGAGCAAGTTCAGGCTTTAAGCCTGACTAAAAAAATCTTTGCCTTTTCCATGACTTCCTCTATTCACCATTCTCTCCATGCCTTAGTTGTGGCAATTGGTATATGGACAATACACACTGTTGTCCTTGACGCTCTTTCTGGCTCTACTCCCACCCTCAGAGAAGCTGTGCGTCACTTCCATTCTCACCTTACAGAACACTTCCAATACTGGCTTTTTTAGCCATTTACCATTACACCAACGACGGTTGGTTTCATCCTGGTTCCCTATCTAGCTCCTCACCTCGGACCCTTTCCTTAATTTGTGCTTAGTTTTGGCTCATGCCTCTTTTGACGCTCCCCCTCTTCTTTTATTGGCAGTCTCACTGGCAGTAGGAGGTAGCTTCAGCTCCTCTGGGGTGCCTCATTTGTACCTTGGTGTCCTTTTGTTGCTCTTGTTTATTGAAAGTGTCTGTCCCATAATCAGTCTTCCCAATATTAAAAAAAAATAAAAAGAAAAATTAGTAAACTAATATAACGTATGGCTTTAAAAACAAATGATCAGTTTTTTAACGCCTTCTAGTATTTAGAATAAAAATGGTCTATTAGTGGGATAGGCGAGAGCTCATAATAAAAAGAAGGTGCGCTCAATTTAGTTAAATGACATTCTGGCCTATTAGAACTCTTGAGAATCCTTTCACCTTGAAAGAACTTGCTTTTAGGTGTTGGTCATCTATAGAAATGACGTATCCATGTGGCAACATTTTATTAAAATCCCTCCAAGCAGAAGTCTGAAAAAAGTTTTAGTTCAGCCGATTATTGGAGCTCCTAATGAGCGATTGATTAGTGAAATATCTTCACCTCTTGACACCCCCTTCTAGTCTATAAAAAGGGGTAGTTTGATTTAGGCGTTAGCATCAAAGTTGAGCTGGTTCTTGGGTGACTCCCCCATCAGTAGGCCTATTCTTCCAGGGATTCATGGTGAAAAGATTACATTGGTCCAGGTTATTTGGCTGAGAGTCAGGAGTAAAACAATTACTCCAACTTGTATGATTCCACCAAGAACCAAACTGGGGTTTTTAAATAAAGATAACCTATTTAGCACTGCTACATTCTTTTCACTTAGTTGAGAATTGAATAATCTGACATTACTAATTCAATAATGTTTAGAGAAGAATAGTGATGAAGAAAATGTTCATGAACACCATTGATAGTAGCCCCAAAAAAGATTTGATGGTTTATTCGTCACCTCTATTATTAAAATAACAAAAGGTCCTTCCCAAATGGATCCAAAATTCTCACTTTTGGGCGTAATGCGGTTATGATAATATAAAACCAAGTCAGATAGTTAAAACGAGGCTGTGAGGGGGTCTGAGCTCATTAGCAGCTTGGCCCTCTTTGATGACTGTTTTGGCTAAGTTAGTCATAGCATCAGATCGAAGTTGGATGATGTGTTGGGCCAACCTCTTCCTAGCATTGTCAGGATCATCAGTATTAGCAGAAAAGACATCTTTAGCTAGTAGAGAGGATACCCTGGATTCTTGACCATATAAGATGTAGAAAGGGGACATCTTGAGGATCTAATGATAACTAATTTGATATACCATCAGTGTACTAGGCAATAACTGGTCCCAATGTAGAGGGTCAGTTGTGGCTAGTTTCCATAATATAGATACTAAAGTTCCAATGGATCTTTCTATATTGCCATTTGTAGAAGGGTTTTAGTGAGTTACAAAGAGTTTCTGTGCTCCTTTGGAGGTGGCCAAGATCTTGATCACTCTGGAGGTGAAAATTTTTATCTTTGTCACAGAGTAAAGCCTGGAAAAACCATGATGGGTGAAGATTAAATGATGGAGGAAGGTGGTGGTAGCTTTTGGAAGTTCATACAGGGTTAGCCACTGCTTTAATCCGTTTTGTGAAATGATCAATACCTACCAGCATGTAATGATTTCCACTGGTAGTCTGGTCTAGAAAATTTACCACATATAAGCTGATCATGTGAAAAGGTTGCTGAGGGGTAGTGGGCTGATACTATATATGTCTTAAGTCTGTATTGTTTTTTTAAATTTAAGAAGTCTTTAGGACTTATATGATAGATTCTAGGATCCCTCCCAGCAATACTGATCTTTTATCCATCCATGCGCTTTTCTTACTTCAATGTGCTTAAGGAAAAAGTGGGCCTATATGATGACAGGTAATCATTTTGAAGCTAGCTGATAGTGCAGCCAATTTGCCCTTACGTTTTTTGTATAATTTTTCACTCTCCACCTTAGTGTTGCAGGAGTGTCTCACTAGAATTTTTTTAATGGGGTCAGCTTCATTGTCCCAGGAGTCAGGGGTCATAAGGAGGTCCTGCAACCTCTCAGCTTCACTTTTTTTTAAATGAAGAACAGGTAACTGTGTCAGCTTATCAGCATTTATATGATGGGTACCAGCCTGGTGTTCAACCTTTATATCATAATGTTGGAGCTTTAAGATCCAATGAACCAGACATCCAGTAGTATCCTTCATCTTTTGTAAACAATTCAATGAGGCGTGGCCAGTAGCTAAAGTGAAGATAATTCCATACAAAAAGGGGTGGTAGTGCTTTACAGCGATTAAGACAGCCTGGGACTCCTTTCTGGCGATGTTGTAGTTGCTTCAGTTTTTAAAAGCATCTTGATGAATATTCTTGGGATGATCCGCACAGTTTTCATACAATTGGGCCAGAATGGCTCCAACGGCATAATCAGAGGCATTGGTAAACAAAATGAAAGGTTTACCTTAGTTGAGGGTGGAGCAGGATAAGGCGCTTTTGGAGCAACTGCTTTAGCGTCTTGAAGACGGTTCTTTGTTCATCACCCTCAGTATAAAGGAGTGTTCTTAGCCAGTAATTGTACAAGAGGCTCACTTAGCTGGGCGAACAAGGGAATGATTTGATTGTTATACCATCATGGCAGAAACACCTTGATATCCCTAAGGTTTTGGGACACCAACATTTTAGAAAATAGCTTTGATCTTAATTTGTAAGGGTTTTTCCCTTCCTAAAAGATAGCATGTCCAAGGAAATCAAACTTTTTTGGAAGAAAGTGCACTTTGAGGGTTTCAACTTGATGTTAGATGCCCGCAGGCATTGGAAGACTTCCTTTTGATGAGTAAAATGTTCATTGTAAGTTTGAGAGAGAACTGTGATGTCATCATGATAGAAAAACACACAACTCAACTTGAGATCCTGTAGGATATGATCCATGGCTCGTTGGAATGATTTGGGAACATTACACAACCCCTAAAGTAATTGGGTGGGTTGGAAGAGACCTTCACTGAAAATGAGAGCACATTCCTCTTGATTGAAAGGTCCAATTGCCAGTACCCGCTGGCCAAATCCATAGCAGAAAAGAGATTGGAGACACTGAGATGGTCAATATCATCAACGATGCAGGGGATGGGACAGTTTTCTTTTTAGTGGGCTGTTCAGTTTTTGGTAGTCCATAGCTACCCAATGACCTCGATTTTTCTTTTAGATAAGTAGGAGAGGGACGCTCAATGTCTTTTGGAAGGTATTAGTAACCCAGCGTCTAGTAACTTCTTGAGCTAAATCCTTATTTATTGCTCCTAAACCTTTGACTCACAGTAAGCTCTTGTTATTGAAACGGCAGAAGAAGTTTAGACTGGCCTACCAGTAGGGATGTGTAAGCACCCAAAAAGCAGACCAGAATGCCAAAGGCATTGCCAACCAAACAATGTTGTATGGAGCTGGGCATTGCGAAATGACAAATTGTTGGTGTAAAACAGCAATGAGTATGTACCCAAAGACAAACCAAATTGAGCCCACCCCAGACCCTGGAGGTCTTACTGCAGGGGGTGGAATCACTGAAATAGTTTCAATAAGTTCACCAGTATATGGGGTTGTTTCAACTGGGGAGACAAGGAGACAGATCCTTGCTTGTAGATGGTGGACGTAAGGCCACAAGATCCCAGTATACTGTTGTTGGAAGTTCATGATAGCAGGGTTAAAGTGCCAGAAGTATCTGATTCGCTAAATCCAATTGATGACAGTGGGGGCCATAATGACCATGAGTACTGGTAGAGCCCATCCAGTGTATGGACTGACGGGCCACCAGGGAAAAGCCATTGAGGATGCGGCCAGAAGAAAATCAACAAAATAAAAACTGATTGGTTTTTTGGCAAAATTTTATTGCAAAGGAAAAGAAAGAAAATTGACTAACAATTTTCTCAGTGCAATGCAACTGATTAAATAGTGGTTGATTGATGCAGTGACAAGCTAGGATTGGGACCCTCAATTTCAACCTAACTGGCAAATTATTTGGGAATGGGGTGGATTAGTTCACTGGGAACTGACATCGAAGAATTTAGCACAGGCTGAGTTGCTGTTGGTTTGACCTCAAATGTCCAAACTAAGGCTCAGCTATGTTTCTAGTGGTTGGCGCGATGGCATTTAGCCCAACAAGCAGCGGGAATCCCCCAAGGCCACCCCATGTAGGGGTGGGCCCATTTAGTTGGGAACAGGTTTGGGACGCCCACCTGCCCATGCTCAGTTGCTGGGCCATTTTTTCGGCCAGTGGCGTTGCATTGGGTGCGACGCCCAATTTGCCAACAGGGAGCTTCAAACCCTTGTCAATGGTGTCCAATGCTGTTATCTGCCCATCAGGGATGATCCCTGATAATTTTGGGAGGGGGATAATTTTTTTCAATTGTTGTGTTAACTGAATCAAAACTGTTAGGCATTCTGGCCAATAGAATGGTCTTATTCCCTTTCCAACCATTTGAAATCCAAACATTGGGCTTATTGCTGCTTGAATTAGTTCCAATCAATTTCATTTCAGTGATCTCAGTGCAGATTTCACTGATTCCCCATAGCAGTTCTGCCGAGTTGAGTGTGGGTACTGGGGGGTGGGATCCAAAGTGGAAGAGCTGTTACCCATTGCTCGTCTACCATGTGAGCGAGATCGCCCTGAGTAATGAGGGGTAAGGCCATCCTCTTTGATACCTTCTTGCTTGGGAATTGGAAAATGGCCTTATCAACGCCCAGAGGACATTCCCCAGGACTTACATTACCCTTTCCTTTTTCCAAGGGAAGGGCCCCACTGTCATGGAAATGGAAGAAGAAGTTTAGACCAGCCTGCCAGTCAGGATGTGTAAGCACCCAAAAAGCAAGCCAGAATGCCAGAGGCATTGCTGACCAAATGACTTGATATGGAGCTGGGCATTGGGAAACAACAAATTGTTGGTGCAGCACAATGGTAAGTATGATCCCAACGACAAACCACACTGAACCCACTCCTGACCCAGGAGGTCTTGCTGCAGGGGGTGGGATAACTGAGATAGTCTCGATGAGGTCCTCAGCATATGGGGCCATTTCAACCAGGGTGGCAAGGAGATGGATTCTCTCTTGCAATTGGTGGACATACAGCCATAAGATCCCGTGTATTGCTGCCAGAAGTTAGTGATCATGGGGTTGTAAAGCCAAAATATTGGACTCACTGAACCCAATTGATGACGGAGGGGGCCATAGTGACCAAGAGTACTGGTAGAGCCCATCCAGAGTATGGACCAATGGGCCACCAGGGAAATGCCTTCAGGGATGCGGTCAGAAGAAAAATAAAATTTATTTAGTTTTTTGGTAAATTTTTATTTAAAGGAAAATTAAGAAAATTGACCAACAATTTTCTTAGTGCTATGTAACTGATTAAATAGTGGTTGATTGGGGTAGTGACAAGACGGGATTGGGTCCCACAATTTTGACCTAACCGGCAAATTGTTTGGGAATGGACAGGTTTGTTCCTTGAGAACTGACATCACAAAATTTGGTGGTGGGACGAGTCTCTGTCAGTTCAACCTCAAACATCCAAACTGGGGCTCAGCTACATTTCCAAGAGTTGGCATGATGGTGTTTGGCCTGACAAGTGATGGGAATCCTCCAAGGCCACCCCACATAGAGATGGGTCCATTTGGTTGGGAATGGGTTCAGGACACCCAACCCACCTGCGCTCGGTCAATGGGCCATTTGTTCAGTCAGTGGCATAACATCAGCCACAACACCCAAATTACCAACTGGGGACTTTGAACCCTCGTTGGTGGCGCCCAATGCTATAGCCTGATCATCAAGGATGATCCTCGATGACTTTGGTAGAAGGGTGCTTTGTTTGATCAGCATATTGGTCAAATTGGAACTGTCAGGTGTTCCATCCAATGCCTCAGTCTTCATGCCTTCCCAGCCATTTGAGATTCGGGCATTGGCCAGATTGCCACTCGAATTAGATTCAGCTGATTTCAATTTGACAATTTTGGCGCAGATTTCACTAATTCCCCATAACAGTTCTGCTGAGGTGAGTGTGGGTACTGGGGGTGGGATCCAAAGCAGAAGAGCTGTTACCCATCACTCGTCTACTATGTGAGCAAGATTGCTCTGAGTAATGAGAAGTACCACCATCCTCTTTGGTGTCTTTTTACTCGGGAATGGGAAGATGGCCCAATCAACAGCCAGGGGACGTTCCCTGGGACTTACAGTTTAGCCATTTATATATCAGACCCCATGTTGCAATATGTGGTTCCAAATGGGGCAGATTATCTGGCAGAGCCTTACGCCTTTTTGCAATCTACCCATTTCATTATGATTCCCATCTCATGATTCCCCCACACTGTGATCAGATCAGCCCCTGATATCCCAATCTGGACATGTGTCAAAAGCAGCTGTTCCATTTTTCCCTTGTGCTTTGAGCTTGACCACTCAAAGCGCAAGTGCCCCATAGTTTCTGCCTTCACCACTCATCCCTTGGGTGTTGGGCCTATCAGATTCTGGTGGTTGACTTAAAAATAAACCTTTTGACAACCATCAGATTGGGCAATTATCCTTCCAATGCTTGAGCTAATACCTTAATTCTCACCTCAAAGCCTATTGCAACTACACAGCTCAGGCAAAAATCTCAACTCTAATTCAATCAAGTACTTTATCAAAAAGCTCAGAACAATTATGCTCGCATATTATGGCCATTATCTCTGCATCAAACCTTGTCAATTGGTCCTGATTATCAAGAACAATATCCAACAACTAGTATACAAAATCTTTTGGGACTGACCCAAAGTTAACGTTCAAAAGTCCCATGGACAATCAGACAAATAATAAACGTAATCAATCTCCCACCCTAGGGCGAAATTTGTATGTTGATCCACATAGTTGGCATGATAGCACTTGCACATGGCTGCTGTCATGGAAACGGCTGATAATAATTAGACTGGACTCCCAGTTGGGATGTGTGAGTACCCAGTGGAGATCCCAGAATGCCATGGGCACAGCGGTCCATGCGACTAGAAGAAGGGGGATCTAATGGGGATGTGAGGGAAGCAAATGTTTATAAACGTACCAAAGGCCCCCAAGGCAAACCAGATGGTTGAGTGGGGGCAACCGCGAGTCTTGCGGGGGCAACCCCCAAGGGTGGGAGAGGCAGGGAGGATGACAGCTCCTCCAGGGTTCACAGTTACTGGCCTTCAGTTACTAGCAAGTGAGCCTGTGCGCCAGGGGGTGGCACAGGGCCCACTGCGTGGGCAGGGGTGCCATCAGAGGGGAAAATGGACCTGTGACGAGCATTAGGGGCGAGATCCCCTTGGGCGGGGTTCTCCAGAGCCCCCAGGTGGATGAGATTAGTGGCGGGTGAGCCAAGTGTGGGGGCCAAACTCGTGGGCATTGGGGTAAAGGCGCCCTGAGGCTGCTCCAATGGGGAGTGGTCTCAGGAATCCCAACAGCAAATCAAACGGATGGGTTCATATTAGTCTGGTACCCAAAATTGGACAGAGAATTGACTTCATCATTGAGAATGAGGCAGTTTGCCACAGATACAATTCACCGCTGTGTGGCAGGGTTGAGTGACTGGATGACCTATTTGGCAATCATTGGGAGGATTGTTTGGGTGGCGGCATACTTTGCCAGATTGATTGGCAGAATTTTGAAGGAAAGCAAACAGGTGGAGCCCATGACAAGGCATTTGGGGTATTTGGCTTTGTTTTAGTGCAAAGTGTGGGAAGAATAGAGAATGAACCAACAACTGCCCATCAATAGGGCAGTTTCCTTAAGCATTTGGCAAATAACATAGTGGGGATGCTGGGGTATCGGGTGGTTGGGGATTGGCAATGGGGTTTGGTTGGCTGGTGGGCAGGGGGTGGATGGATGCCCAGAATCTTGGCAAAAATCAAAAACTTTTGCAGATTTTCCCAAATTTTTGAGCCAGATCAGGTCAATGGTATCAATTCAGGCCTTGACCATTTGAGTTGGGCAGCTCACACAGTTTGGATTTCCCAGATTTTTCCCAGGGGACTGTGGCCTTGGTGCTCGGTTGTTCACAAACTGGTCTGAACTCTCAATTTGATTGTCTACACGATCTGAACTTCCCAGATCTGTTCCAGGGGTAGGGGCAACTGGTCTTAGTCACTTGTGGCCTGGTCAAAACCTGAATTGAGTTCCAATATGATTTTTGGACCTGACCAGTCTAGACCGGCTCCATTAGCCCAGAATTTGCAGACTGGGCTCCAATACTCGCGCTGGCTGTTTCTTCAAAATTTTGGTAAATTTCCCCTGGTGAGTGAGGGGTCCCAGGGGCCCGCCCATAGCCCCTGGCCTGCATAATTTCCTGGAAGGTCCCCTCTATTAATTTTCCCAGGGTTAGGGAGGGGGA
The DNA here is from genome assembly GCA_022478985.1 of Massospora cicadina. NCBI lineage: Eukaryota > Fungi > Entomophthoromycota > Entomophthoromycetes > Entomophthorales > Entomophthoraceae > Massospora > Massospora cicadina. Next base: position 12,254 of record JAKSZP010000399.1, on the reverse strand, counting down.
GGGTAGAGATCTGAATTTCTCTAGGTGGAAGGGCAGTCACCAAGCGCTTATCAACCAAATGTGCCAGGTCGCTCAACTGTGACAGGGGGTTCACTTGGGCCTTTGGCCCCCTTTTGGTCCAAAAGGGATGCTGCTCCCTATCCAGTTGTAGGGGATGGTCCCCAAGACTTACATTACCCTTTCCTTTTTTGACAGGGAGGAGGCCCCCACCTGGGGCATGGACCAGAGCATAGTTCTTGTGCCTCTCTGGGAGCTTTATGGCCAGGATGGCTGCAATCTTCTGGGGGGACAGGGGGCTGCTGTGTGGGAGTTGTGGAATTCTTCTATCAGGTCCTTTCAATTTGCACAGTCGCGGTACTCACCCATCTGTTCTCATATGAGGGGTAGCCTTTCCAGGCAACCAGGTATTGAACAGATCTGAGGGACCTCTGGGAAGCCAGGATAGCCTCCACCTCCACTTCCTGGGATTCCCCAACGAGGATTGGCTCTGATGATGTTGACCTTTCCCCTTTGAAGGGGGTCAGGAGGGAGGTGTGGAAGACGTTATGCTGCTTCTAGTGAGCGGGCAGCTTCAAACAATAGGCTCCATTGCCTAAGTCCTTCTCCACCTCAAAGGGGCCAGAGCATTTGGCTGTGAGTTTCTGGGTGGGGGCTTTTAAGGGAAGATTGCGGGTGTCCAGCATAATGAGGGAGCTGACTTCAACCTTGTGTCCAGGGAGGCGCTTCCAGTCGGCAAACTTTTTAATCCTCAATAGACTTTGTTAAATGTTCATGAACCAGATTGTGTGTCTCATGGAGTCCACACACACAGTCTTCAGATGCAGGGACTGCTGAGAAGAGCTGGGGCCAATTTGGAAGGAGGGGTTGTAACCCAGGGTGGCCTCAAAGGGGGTGAGGTGTCATGGAAATGGCAGAATAAGTTTAGACTGGCCTGTCAGTTGGGATGCGTAAGCACTCAAAAAGCAAGCCAGTATGCCAGAGGCATTGCCGACTGGATGACTTGGTATGGAGCTGGGCAGTGGTAAATGACGGAGTGTTGGTGCAGCAACATGGTGAGAATGATCCTTATGACAAACCACACTGAACCCACTCCTGACCCAGAGGGTCTTGCTGCAGGGGGTGGAATCACTGAGATAGTCTTGATAAGATCCTCAGCATATGGTGCCATCTTAACTGGGGTGGCAAGGAGACAGATTATTTCTTGCAATTTGTGGACACACGCCACAAGATTCCCATGTATTGCAGCCAGAAGTTAGTAATCATGGGGTTGTAAAGCCAAAAATATTGGACTCGCTGAACCCAATTGATGATGGAGGGGGCCATAGTGACCAAGAGTACTGGTAGAGCCCATCCAGAGTATGGACTGAAGGGCCACCAGGGAAATGCCATCAGGGATGCAGTCAGAAGAAAGATAAAATTTAATTAGTTTTTTGGTAAATTTTTATTTGAAGGAAAAGTAAGAAAATTGACTGACAATTTTCTTAGTGCTATGCAACTGATTAAATAGTGGTCAAGTGGGGTAGTGACAAGATGGGATTGGGTCCCACAATTTCAACCTAACCGGCGAATTGTTCAGAAATGGACAGGTTTGTTCCTTGAGAACTGACATTGCAAAATTTGGCAGTGGGCTGAGTCTCTGCCAGTTTGACCTCAAACGTCCAAACTGGGACTCAGCTATGTTTCTGAGCATTGGCATGATGGCATTTGAACTGATGAGTGATGGAAATCCTCCAAGGCCACCCCACATAGCGGCAGGTCCATTTGGTTGGGAACAGGTTCAGGACGTCCAACCTGCCCACGCTTGGTTGCTGAACTGTCTGTTTGGTCAAAGGCAGCACATCACCCACAACTCCCAAATTGCCAACAGAGGGCTTCAAACCCTTGTCAATGGCGCCTGATGTTAGTTCTATCAGCTTATTGATTGAATTGGAGCCTTCAGGCATTCTAGCTGATACCTCAGTCTTCATGCCTTTCCAACCATTTGAGATTCAGCCATCAGCCAGATTGCCACTGAATTAGATCTGACCAATTTCAATTTGACAATCTTGGCACAGATTTCACTAATTTCCCACAACAGTTCTGCTGAGGTGAGTGTGGGTACTGGGGGTGGGATCCAAAGTTGGAGAGCTGTTACCCAACGCTCATATACTACATGAGCAAGATCGCCCTGAGTAACAAGGGGTACTGCCATCCTCTTTGGTGTCTTTTTGTTTGGGAATGGGAAGATGGCCCGATAAAGGGCCAAGGGATGTTCCCCGGGACTTACAAGAGGTTGATCAAGGAGTAAGTGAACTGTTATATGCAAACTGTGCAAGGGGTAGGTCCTTGGCCCAAGTATCCTGTGAGGCTGTCGCATAACAGTGCAGGTACTGCTCCAGTACCTGGTTCACCCGCTCATTCTGCCTATCAGACTGGGGGTGGTAGGCTGTAGATCTTCAGGGCTTGATGCTGAGGAAGTTAGAAACTCTTCCCAGAACCGGGCGGTGAACTGAGGTCCCCTGTCACTTACTATCTCTTTGGGGAGACCAAACATGGCAAAGACATTGTTGACAAATAAATTTGCGGTCTCCACAGCATTAATAGAGGAGAGGCAGAGGATGAAGAGCGCGAACTTGGTAAATCAATAAACGACTACCATGATAGCATCTGAGCTTTTTAGAGGGGGAGCTCCACAAGAAGTCTACCAAGACTGAGGTCCACGGGCCTTCTGCCTGCTGCAGGGGGTGTAACAGCCCCTTCTTCCCAGATTGGTCCAATTTTGCCCTGGCACAGGTGACACAGCGGGAGATCCAGGAGGGGATGTCCTTTGAGGACCCTGGCCAATTATAAGTTCTCTTTACAAGGTTAGCGCACTTCTTGATGCCAGGGTGCCCAACGGTCTGGGGGACATGGTGTTCTTTGATAACACAGTTGCGTAGCAATGGAAGGGACCCAAACCTGATTGTGGAACCAGATGGTTCCCTCCTGCAGGGTGTATGAGGCTCTCTTCTGACTTGAGAACTCTAGGTCAGTGTAAAGCTCTAACCCTTTGGGGCAGCAGGTCTGGGCAGCAAGGACATGGAGGAGGAGTGGGGCGTCAGGGGCAAGGTCAGCAAATGCTACCATCAGAGGGGCTAATGAGAGGATTTGGGAGGGGGCACTACAGTAGTAAGCTCTAGCAGGTCCTCTCCACCATTGGGTGATAGAGATGTTTCTGGCTGAGCATGTCTGGCAACACATACAGGGGTCCTATAATGATTTCATATCTAAAATGAAACCCACACAGGTCCTGGTATGTGCGAGTTTGGTGGTTTCCCAACTTCTGGGGCTTGCAGTAGTATAGTAATGCCTTATGGTAAGTCTGAACGGTGATTTTGTGCTGGGCGCCTTGCAGGAGGTATCACCAGTGTGTGAGTGACCACACCACTGCTGCTAGCTCCTTGTCATATATTGTCCATGCTTATTATGTGGAAGTGAATTTGTGGGAGTAGTAAGCCACTGGGTGCTTGACCCCCTCATGCTCCTATAGCAGCACGGTGCCCACTGCCACCGATGGGCGTCACAGGCTACAATGAAGGGGTGGGAGGTGTTGGCATGCCACAGGACTGGAGCGGTGAGGAAAACCTCCTTGATAGACTCAAAGGCCTGCTGGCATTCTGGGGACCACTTGAAGGGGCATTCTTCCCAGTGAGGGGGTGAAGGGGTGCCGCCAGATGGGTGAGGGCTGGGGAAATTTCTTTAAGAAGGTGATGGTGCCAAGGAAACTTTGAAGTTGTTTCTGTGTAGTAGGGGTAGGCCAAGACTGGATTGCCTCGAGCTTAGAGGGGGAACAGCATATCCATCCTTCAGGACAAGGTTACCTAAGAAGGTCACTTCATCCCTGAAAAAAAATTCGCACTTTGAGGGTTTTATGAAGAGCCCTGCTTTGTGGAGGGCTGCCACCACTGCTTTTGGATCCTTGGCGTGTTGTTCTGGGGTAGGGGAGTGGATCAGAATATCATCGATGTAGGCTACAGTGCATGAGAAGCGCAAGTCCCCAAGCACATCATCAATGAGGCATTGGAAGGTGGCCAGAGTGTTCTTCAGTCTGAAGGGCATCACTCTGAATTGAAAGAGACCCCAGTGGGTGCAGATAGCTGTGAGCCACTCTTTTCCTCTCGCCACCCTCACCTGGTTAAAGGCATTCACCAGATCTATTTTTGAGAAGACCTGGTATTTGGCAATGGCTTGGCCATGGTTTGCTCTAAAGGCAATGGTTAGGGGTCAGGGATGGTGATGTTGTTGAGGTGGCCATAGTTGACACAAGGGTGCAGGGTGCCATCTGCTTTCTGAGCAAAAACTATGGGGGAGGCGACAGGTGAAGATTTCTGATAAGCCAGCCCTTCTTGAGCATCTCGTCTAGCCAAGTCCCCAAAGCCTTGTCCTCTTCCTCTGTGTAGGGGTAGAGGGGGCAGTTGATCTTGACTTGGTCAACCGTCAGCTGAAATGTTAGGTCATATTTGGAGTGTAGGGGGAGCTTAGAAGCCATTGACATGTCAAAGATGGACTTATATGGGGGTTAGGAAGGGTGGGAAGTCTGAAGGGAGTTCAATAGGAGCGGGGTCCAGGGGGAAATAGAGCTGAGGGATTTGTCAAGGGGGAGGGTTTTCAACAAGGGAAACTCTCCACTCAACTTGAGGTTTGAGAACAACAAGGAGTTATTAGAAAGATTGATGCGGACCTGCTGTCATCGCCACCAGCTCACCCCCAAGATCACGGGGTAGAGCAAGTCCTGTACAGCTGAGAAGTGGTCACTGAACATAAAGTCATGGACAGAGAAGTGCAATGGGCGTCAGATGCGGTAAGACTTCATGGGCTCCAATGAAGTGCCCAGGACCAATGAGGCTTCTTCCATTGCCAGATCCAAGGAATGTGCCACGCTGAGGTCAATAAAGTTGCCTGCCGCTCTGGTGTCAAGGAGGGCTTGCATGGTAAATTCATCTGACTCTGAGGGGAAGGAGATAGGGAACAAGAATTAGGCTTGATCTTCTTTATTGGGGTGGGCAAGAGAGAGGGCAGCTGATCTGGAGCATGATCCATCATCAGAAGAGATTGACCAAGAGGCGCCTGGCTGGTGTGGAACTGGGGAGGGGTTTCTGCTTCCTCCTTGTCCCAAATGGGGCAGTGAGGGTTGATGCGTATGCCCTCTCCACTCTCTTTGAGGGGGGCCTCTGGGTTAACTGGGGGGGTGATAGCACCAGGGTGGACAGGCTCTGAGCTCTGGGGGATTGAGGACCCACTCTCCTAATCTGGGGCGAGAGCAGGTGGTGCTGCAGGCAGGGGCTCTTCCAAGGGGAGGGTACCCAAGGTGGGTACAGAGGGGGCGCAGAGGGCAGTGAGACCTGGGGGGTGCTTCCCTTGGCCGCGACCACTGGCAGGGGGAGAGGGGGTGGCACGCGGCCCCTCAAGAGCTGCATAGTGCACGCGGGTGTATGTAAAGTCCTGGCCCCAATTGTACGAGCCACAGAGAATGCAATTTCCAAGGACCTGGGGAGGGGGTCCCAAGATGCATGGGCACCCGCAGTGGGGTCCAAGGCAGCTCAGAAGACAGAGATAGCGATTTCAAAGGGGATGGGCACCGTGGGGGCCAGGACTGCAAAAGCTTTGATCATGGAGGGTAGGTCCGTGGCTGTCTGTCCTAGTGTGAAGAGATGGAGGAGGCGCGCCAGTTTAGACTCAGGGTCCTGGACTGCCAAAGTGACCAGCGCCATTAGGGGGTGGGGTTCCCAGACTTAGCAGCAGAGAAGAGCACTCCCCTGACCCAGCGGCAGGCATCCCCATCTAGGGCATCAAGGAGAGCTACGCTCTGCTGGGCATCAGAAGGAAGGGGAGATTTCCCCCCATCAGTGGTGAAGCGCACATGAAGTTCTGCCAGGACACCCAGGATTTGGTCAGCCACCTCATCAGAAGGGATAAGGGGACTCCCAACCCTATCATGTTGACTGATGGGGTGACACTTGTCGCCAGGGTTCACTGGGTGGGGACCATGTCAACACAAGCTGGTGGCATGCTCAGATGAATGAGGCAGCCGACCAGCAGGAGAAGGCCAGGTCGCAGAGAGAGAGTACGTTTAGGGTTAGGGTGTATGCTAACGCTTTGCCAGTGCCAGTGAGGAGGGCGGAGAAGGCTGAGGTTATGGGTCTGTTCATTATGTCATGGAAACGTCTGATAAGAATTAGACTGGGCTCCCAGTTGGGGTGTGTGAGCACCCAGAGGAGAGCCCAGAATGCCATGGGCACAGAGGTCCATGCGACTAGAAGAAGGGGGGATCTAGTGGGGATGTGAGGAAAGAAAATGTTTATAAATGTACTGAAGGCCCCCAAGGCAAACCAGATGGTTGCAATGGGGGCAACTGCAAGTCTTGTGGGGACAACCCCCAAGGTCAGGAGAGGCAGGGAGGACCTCGGCTCCTCCAGGGTTTGCAGTTGCTGGCTGTCAAGAGAGTGTCTGTAACTCTCTCATTCCCAGCAAGGTGATGTGGGATGCAAACCCACATTGCTAGGGAACTAGCTGTTAAAATAATGGGAAGGAAGGCACCTTGAATGGTGCCTGTGCCAAAGGCACCCCATGCAAGGGTGTAAAACGCAACATAAAGTACCAGGTAAGACAGGAATACCACGGCTTGAGTGGACCCCAGAGGGGAGTACATAATCAAATGTAACTTGGAGTCAGGGGTCTTGGGTGCTTCGATCTGGAGGGGACCTGGGCGGCCCAAGGGAGCACCTGGGATTTTGGTAAATTGTGATAGAAGGTAGTGGCCCACATGGTTGGAGACCTTCCCAAAGAGGTCCGCCACCAAGTTAGCCCAAGGAACCATATGTAAAAACGTAAAAAAACGGGTATTTTTATTTAAGAAAAGTCGACCAACAAGGAATGTTGGTCGCAAAACCATATTTAAAGTGTGCCAGGGAAATTTGGGTTCTGCAGAAATGCGCCCAAGCCTTGACACTCCAATAAACAGACGCTTCCATCCATTTTAGTAAAATACACCGAAAGTGCCTTCACTTGAGTAATTGATTGAAGCTGTATTTTACCTAAACTTAAAATTTCATAGCTGAAGTGGGACTCAAACCCTTTCTCTCCAACCAAGCGAATTGAACCATCTCCGTTTAAAACGTAAATTGTTCATTTTAGTGCCTGAGCTGAGATCAGAGGCTGGGCGTTTTGCACCCCCTTAGTATCAACCTGGGCATTCTTGGCCTGCACCCAGCGTTGTTCTAAGGTGTGCTTCAGGTCAGGGAGAGCCTGAAGTTTCACCTTCTGGGCTTCCTGTCGCCCAGCCTTATCTCTAGCATCAGTTCCTACTATGATGCCATCCAACCATGACATTACCCTCTCCTCCTTCTTGGGCTCCACCCCCCCTCCAGGGGCGTTTACTAAGGAGAAGTTCTTATGTGCTGGAGGCAACTTCATAGCAGCAACGGCTGGCTTAGGCTGAGATCCTGCAGCCTCAGGGAAACGATTATGAAAAGATTCGATCAGGTCTTGGGCATGTACACAATCCTGTGCTGGCACCCAACTGTTCTCTGCTGCGTCAAACCCTTTTCAAGATACCAAGTACTCCGGGCGTCACTTAACCCAGCGGGAGGCTACTATTTCCTCCACTTCCCATTCTGGTGCCCCATCCACAAGATAAGCCTCAGGAGTCACAGGAGGAGGGCCTCAAACAGGGTCAACTTGCTTTCATGAAAGATGGAGAAAATCTGAAACGCGGAGGGAAGTTCCAACTGGTATGAGGCATGTCCCACCTTTCTAACTACATGGTAAGGACCAATCCTCTTTGGACCCAATTTCTTGCATGATTGCTTGATAGGGATGTTGTGAGCATCAAGCATCACGAGATCCCCTTACTTGTATGCTGGACCCACTCAGCACTTTCCATCGGCATTCTCCTTATAAACCAGCATAGCCGCCTCCAAACTTGTGGACACCCCTTGATGGACCTTCTTGAGAGTCTTAGCAAAGTCCATCACCGCTTCCACTTTGGAACCACAGCTGGGCTCCATGTTAAAAGCAGGGTTAAAGCCGTGGTTAGTAAAAAAAGGCGAACAACCTATTGACAAATGTAAAGTGTTGTTGAAGCTAAACTGGGCCATAGGAAGGAGAGGAACCCAATCTGAATGGTCTGCGGTGGTGTAACAACGCAGAAATTGTTCCAAACACTGGTTTACTCGCTCAGTCTGCCCATCTGATTGGGGGTGATAAGCAGTTGAACGGCAGGGATGGATCTGAAGAGTTTTACACAAATCTTTCTAAAAGACAGAGGTGAACTGGGGTCCCCAGTCACTGATGATTTCTTGAGGAACCCCATGAAGCGCAAATACCTGGGCGACGAAGAGCCTGGCCATTTCAGTGGCAGTTATCATTGTTCTGCAAGGAATAAAGTGGGCAAACGTTGTAAAGCGGTCCACCACCACCATTATTGCATCATACCCATCTGAAATGGGTAACTCCACAATGAAATCCACTGATAGGGAATTCCAGGGCCCTTCAGCCTTTTGGACTGGTACCAGCAACCCTGCTAAGGGTTGCTGATTGGGTTTCATTTGATCGCAGATCAGGTACTCTTTACAGTACCGCCCTACCTGAACAGGCAAGCCCTTCCAATTGTAAGTACGTCATATCAACTCCAAGGTCTTTGCTTTTCCTGGATGACCAACGGTGATTCCATCATGATGGTCCTGGATAATCTCCAGGCGTGGTGGTCCCTCAGGAACCCATAGGCGCCCCTGAAACCACACCATCTCATCCTTCATGTGATAACCCCCAGATAATTCCTCCTGATTCAGAGCGCTCTTACCAAGAACAACATCATATTCAGCTGATAACGGCTGAGAAAGAACTACCTTCCTAAACATGCTATATTCTGCTGCATTTTCCAAAGGCATGAGCGCTGGCGTATGTACCGTGGACTTGGGAAGTTGAGGCAGAATCATACTTGGTGGAATTATCAACCGGGTGTTGTGAATCTCTACCTCCTTTGGATTAGGAGCCAAAGCAGGGTTGCGGCTCAACGCATCCGCCAAACCATTCTCCTTACCCTTGGTGAACTCATAGGAAAATGTGAATAGGGAAAGGGTCTCATGCCAATGGGTCTGACGTGGTGTTAAAACATGTGGAGCACGGTAGTATAACAGGGCTCAGTGGTCTGTGCGTACCCAAAATGGTTGGGAGGAGCCATGTAAGTGGTAACGCCAATAAATCAGCGCCTCCACCACTGCTAATAACTCCTTGTCATATTTGGCATAGTTTAACTCATGCAGAGACATTTTCCTAGAAAAATATCCCATGGGATGTTTGGACCCATATTCACCCACCTGTAACAGGGCAGCCACAATGGCGAAGTTGGAAGCATCTGAGGACACAATGAACTCCTTTGCAGGGTCAACATGGCGAAGGATGGATGTGGATAACAAGGTGCACTTCACAGCCTGGAAAGCATCCTCCAAAATAGAGGACCACTGAAGCACCTTGGCCCCGCTAGCCTTATATAAGGGAGCTGCCACCTCAGAGAGATTAGGTGTGAACTTCTTGAGGAACGTACATGTTCCCAAAAGCTTCTCAGTTCCTTGACAGAGGTGGGGGTAGGCCACTCATGAATAGCCTTCTCCTTATCTGGAGTTATCATATGGCCCTGGTCAAAAACGACGTTGCCCAAAAAAGTAAACTGGGACTTGAAGAATTCGCATTTACTAATCTTAAGAGTAAGGCAAGCGGCCCTCAAATATTCACTAATTGTCAAAGGTGTACTGCATGTGACTCATGATTGGGGGAAAACACCAGAATGTCATCCATGTAGGAAACCGCACATACCCCCAACAAGTCTCCCAATGCAGCATCAATGCAGCATTGAAAGATGGCAGGGGCATTCTTAAGCCCAAAGGGCATAACCTGGAACTGGAAAATTCCTTTTCTGGTGTGGAATGCAGTTAACCACTCCTGGCCCTTCTTTATCCAAATTTGATTGAACGCATTGAGGCAGTCCAGCTTGGAGAAGACCTTCGCCTTCTCCACATAGCGCAATCTGAGAATCTAAAGGGATGGGATGGAGGTTGGGTACAGTCACATTGTTTAAGTTTCCATAATTGACACATGGGCGTAAAGTTCCATCAGCCTTCTTCACAAAGAGCAGTGGGGAGCAAACAGGGGAGGTACGCTGAAAGATGGCCCCTTTGGCCAACTGCTCCTTCACCCATACATCTAACGCCTCTTCCTCCCGGACAGTCAATGGGTATATGGTGGAAGAAATACGCACCAGATCCACAGTAGGTTTAAATTCACAATCAAACTCGGAATGTTCTGGTAGCATATTAGCTGAAGCTGCATCAAAAGAAGATGCCAACTCCTCCAAACAGGAAGGTAAGGAAAGTTCCACAGTGGGCTTCAGCAAAGGGGCCAGATATGAAATGGGAACATTGGGTCAATGGGGTAATTTGCCTGGGGCGTTATCCTCAGACAGAGGAACAATCAGCTGGTGACCATTTGTTAAAAACAAGGATAACGTGTTTTCTTTCAAATTAGTTTTGACGTCAAACTTCCGCCACCGCTCAACACCCAAAATGATGGGAAACAAGAGGTTTCTGATAGCTTAGAACTGATCTGATAATAGATAAAACCTACCTGGAAATTGACTGACTCTATGAAGTTCAGTGTAGGGGATACCTTGAGAAGCCCCACCTCTAACCATACCACCGGGTGAGTAACTCAACTCAAGGAAGTCAGCGAGGTTTTGGTCAATAAAATTATTTGAGGCACCAGTATTCACCAAGATAGTTGTGCTGAACTTTCCATAAGAGGAAGTAAGAGTAGCAATCAATAAGAAGTATCCAGAATTATTTATCTAATGCAGAAAATTCTATCATTTCACCTGAAAATTCTTCCTCCAGTCTCAACAAGCCATCAGGGTATGTTTTGGAATCATAGAAGGGGAGGGGTAGTGGGCCACTCTTACTACTGAGGCCACATATCCCACCACACCTTCTGCAGGTGCATATACATCTTTATATTTATGACGAAGTTCTTTTTCCACTTCCTGAGAACCCCTAATCATGGTAGGGGTCAAACGAGGGTTCTCAGGAGTAATCTGGTAGACTGAAATGGAGTCCTCATCCAGACCATATGAGCAAATAAAAGGTTCATTTTTGGATAAATTGCTCACGTTATAAAACGCATTTTTTGGTTCAAACGAACTCCCCTCATTCCAAAGGTTTGGTGCACCTCGTTATCCATGGCCATCTACGTTTCTCAAGAGTTTTTCATCTCTCTGAGGTGGCAGCTCCCTTATATAAGGCTGAGGGCCAAGGGGCTTTAGTGGTCCCCCATTTTGGAGGATGCTTTTTAAACGGGGAAGTGCACCCAATTTCCCTTTCCCTCCCCTTTGCCATGTTGATCCTGCAAAAGGGGTTCATTGTGTCCTCAGATGCTTCCAACCTTTGCCATTGGGCCCGCCTATTTCTGGGGGGAAAAAATGGGGCTAACATCCCCCTGGGGGTTTTTCCAAAGGGAAAAAGTCTTTGCATGAGTTAAACTAGCCGTTTATGACAAGGGGGTTATTAGCAGTGGTGGAGGCGCTGATTTATTGGGGTCCCCCACCACATGGCCCTTCCCCAACCCTTCCGGGTACACACCAAACCCCAGCCCCGAAATACGGCCCCCCCCATGTTTTAACACCAGTCAGACCCGTTGGCATGAGACCCTTTCCTATTTACATTTTCCTATGAGTTTAAAGGGCAAAGAATGGTTTGGCGGATGCCGGGCGCCCGCTTTGGCTCCCAATTTAAAGGGGGGAGAGGGGGCAACACTCAGTTGAAGATTTCCCCCAAATATGATTCTGCCTCAACTTCCCAAATCCAGGGACATGCCCCAAAATCTGCCCCTTTTAAAAATGCAAGTTTTAACATGTTTAGGAAGGTAGTTCTTTCTCAGCTTTTCAGCCAAAAATGCTGTTGTTCTCACTAAGAGTGCCCTGAATCAGGGGGACTTATTCCAAAAGGGGGTTTTCACGTGAAGGATGAGATGGTGGGTTTTAAAGGGCGCCTATTGGGTTCCCGGCCCCCGCCCCGGAGATTATCCAAACCATTTCAAAAACCAAACATCCTGGAAAAGCAAAAACCTTTTGGGGTTTTATACAATTTCCACTTGGAAGGGTTTTTTGTTCAGGTAGGGCGGTAAAGATGCCTGATCTGCAATCAAATGAAACCCAATTGGCAACCCCTTTGGAAGGTTGTTTGGGACCA